>PVKM010003390.1:0-57914 GCA_004027735.1 Carollia perspicillata
CACCTCAGCATCACCAAGCAGTTCTGGAAACTTCCTTGTCCACAGGACAATTTTGGTATTTGCATCAAGCCCCAGGCATAAGCATAGAGATAAGATGGGGTCTAAAAAAAAAAGATTTTGGAAGGGAATCGAGGTACTCAGAATTGGCTTCTACTGGGGGAACTAATGCAATAGCTGTCATTGATTTGTAGGTTGAGAGAGTAACTAAGTTCTATCTAGACTTCTTGTTACTTCCAGCAGTAGTTAGAGCCTGCTGAGAAAATTTATTCTACATAAAAAATTTAAAAACAACCAAATTTCCAATTCAGGTTACTTTTAGTAATGAAAAGAACAAAGAAACAAGGAGAGACTATAACAGTATATGTCTTCAGACTGGAGTGACAAAGACTAAGAGCCGAAGCTCATGAAATTGCAAAGGATATAAACAGAATTGAACATAGATTGTACACTAAATCCAAACATGTGAGAAACAGGTGGAAACTCTTAAAGCTTGAACCAGGTAAATTTCAGACTGATAAAG
Organism: Carollia perspicillata; assembly: GCA_004027735.1. NCBI lineage: Eukaryota > Metazoa > Chordata > Mammalia > Chiroptera > Phyllostomidae > Carollia > Carollia perspicillata. The sequence goes on from PVKM010003390.1 coordinate 521, forward strand.
GTAAAACCAGGACACCTTTCTTTCTGGTTGTAGTTTGACTAAGATATTTTGAGAAGATGTCAAGGTGTTATGGCGTAGTGATCTGTTTTCATTTTCTATTTTTATATCAATGTCTCTTTTATACTCACAGAACAAACAGAATTGTGATTTGAATCTCTCAACTGGCACAGATGATTTAAGGTTCTTGGACAGCTAGAATGATTTCTTGGAAATCGGGGAGCTCACAAGCACTGCTGCTGTGCTTCTCTGCACTAAGTTCAGTTATTTGGAGAGGCATTGCACCCTACCTAAAATGCTTCCAATCTCTGCTACATCAAAGCTGATCCTTTTCAAATTCTTACTCAGTCCTTCAGTTTATGCCAGGAAGACAATCTTCATTTGGTGTTAATATGACTTTAATACCTAACATGTGCTAATATCCCTTTTTACTAGGAAAAGGAGTTTAGTAATCAAGCGAATCTGTGATAAACTTGGGGCGGGTGTGACAAGTCTCAGGAAGAAGTTGACCTGGTGGAGAACACTGTAGATATTTGCAATAGTAGGTCTGGAACTCATACATCCAAGGTGTTTCGTATGTTAGTTTACTCAAAAGGCAGCGTATACGTGGAAATTTAAATCATGCAAACCTAAAATGTAGGCTTCAAGAAAGATCAATCTAAATTCACAGAAGTCCAAAAAATATCAAGAAGTCTCAGGGTGTATCTCTAACCTTTGAATTTCACAACGGAAGACCACTATCACATGCCTTGCCCCTTCACGCTCCAGGAAGAGACAGAATATTGGATGGACCATGGCTCAGACCCACTACACTAATTCTTGTGCTTTTAAGTAAAATCCTCTGTTTCTTTGAAAAGACCTCTTTTAAATTGCAGATGAAGCTGGTCTTGGGGAAAGGTGTCCCTAAAGAGAAAGTAGCCTAAGTACCCATGTTAGTACTGTCTTACTGTGTGCACAGGATAAATCTAACGCAGATTGAACTAATCTAAAGTTCAACATCTGTTTCATTCAAAGTAGAAAATTTGAAATTCAATTCAAAGAAGGACTTTCAAGACTGGCTTTTATTTCAAACAACTAATTGCTGTAGTCAGATTCCAGTTTTTGAGTCCATAAAGCTCCTTAACTAGACCCAATAAAAGTCCCCTAAAACGGCATTACAATTTGATGACTATTTTATAGGTTTCATTCTTCTTTTAAAAAAGAACTGTCTGATAATTTTATAAAAATTTGAATTTAATAATATTGAATATCAGCAATATTGGATATGATGGTTAAGAGCCTGTACTTTGGAGCTGGACAGATGTGGAATAAAATGTCACATCTGCTACTTAGTAACTCTGGGCAACTTATTTTGCTTAAGTTTCAGATTTTTTTTTGTAAAATAGGGATATAAATATATCACACAGATAGCATTAATGAGCTAATACTTGTTGGGCACATTAAAATAATTTAAATAAGCTCTTAGCACAATACCTGACAAAGAGTAAAGAATCAAACATATTAACTATAATTAATAATCATCATATAGTGGCTTTATTCAGCACTGATCTTTTGATTTAATAGCTGTGTTGATAGAACACAAACAGGTTAAACACATGTTTAAAAAATATCTTGACATTTTCAAATATGTAAATGTTTGGCACAGTGAATATATGAAGAGTAAAAGAAGTAAAAGCAATACTTTTTACTTATTTTTCTGGAAAATTTGGTTTTTCAACATCCATAACAATGGCAGTATGTTCACCTTAGTCTTTATTTACTCATGGTTTCTGTGACACCCTCTTTGCTACCTCTGTCCTGGGCTGTGTTCTGCTCTCCATGTCCCTAAGAAGCAGGATGTTTACAACAGGAGGGCGAAAATTCAGGGCTCATTCCAGGGACTGCCTACCAACTTCACCACCTTTCATAAGGAGGAACTTAAAGCCCAGAGGAGTCAGTAGTTTGCACAAGTTTAATTGAGTCCAAATTTCATCTGCTTATGCTCATTCGATTGAATCATACTGGTCCTCAAAACTGAGATGGCTCCTCATTTGTTGAACTCATTGTGCTTTATTTAAGAAAGGAAAATAAACTTGAAAAAACATGCTGCAAATGATGAAGAAATAAGAGTATATTTTGGTTTTCTAGAGTCAGTAAATTTTTTCCTAAGGTCATATCCAGAAGATATTACATATATACAATTATAATATACTAATAGTTATTTAATACATATTAGTTAATAATATAATTAATGAGAATAAATAACATGGTAATAATAGTTAATGTTAACATTTATTTAATATTTACATTAATTAATATGCATTTTTAATATTAATTTTAACATATAAAATTTTTCTTTCTAGCTAAAGAGTTATTGTAATGTTACCAAAGGCACACCATTTTCATAAAATTTCCAATCAATATTTAATTGGGAAAAATATCTTTTTACAATGGCATGTTAAACCTTAAACAAAAGCTCAAACACCTATTATGTGGGGAAAAGTACTGTTCTGTAATTCTATGTATGATACTGGGATTAGGCAAGCAGCTGATGGCTTGATCAGTCAGGGGATAACCTGAAAACTGCCAGCTTCCTGGATGTGAGCCAGAGGTTGCCCTTGGGGTTGAGATAAGCCAGTTAATCTCCTGACTGAAACAACTAGTCTAGACTTTGAATTGTTCTGGCACAGTACTTGTGAGGACGTTGTGGGTTGAGGACACTCTAATTTCTCCCACTGTGTCCTGGGATTGCAAAGTGTTTGGGGCCAGGGGATGGCATACTTGTTATAGATTTAACTAATTCAGCTGTCATGAGGTTATATAAGATGAGGTGTTGAATTCACATACATTTTTTTAGGTCAGTTCTCAGTCACTAAAGGAGAGAAAACAGTAGCATAATAGGTTTAGCTTGTTTTATTCATGTGTAAGGATGTAATAAGGAATCCGTAAGCTTGTATTAGCTCTGCTTCTGATCCTCTGAGAGGTTCTTCTGATGATGAGGATCCTTAAAAGATGTTGAGAGCGCCATTTGGGACTGCTTTATGCTGACGACTCTGAACTGGAAGACACGTACAAAATGAAAAGAAGACTTCCTAAAGAGTCAGCACAAAATAGAGGTGGTCATTGGACATCAAGTGAATATTTGACACAAAATTGTAACATTATGTGATATTTTGGTATAAGAAATGCTAAACCAGATTAAGCAGCAAAATGGGTGTCACATAGGCCTTGAAGTCTTCAGAGCAACCATCTTGTGCCAAAAGAGAATTGAAGACTTCTACCAGCAGCTGGGAGCTGCTCCACTTTGTATTTGTACCATAACCCATTTGGTATTGAGTCCCTCCTTCATTTAAGATATTTTGAACTAAAAAGTTGAACAAAATCAATCCCTTTTAAAAATGACTGTGCATTCTAGTAAAGTTGATAATGTCACATAAGAAAAAAATATCACGAAGTAAATATAAACAGCCATCTTACATAGTTATTTGGAAATTGAGACTGCAACTAAAATACCTGAAGGATTCTGGATCTGTTTAAAAATCTGTCTTCTTTAATTCTCTTTTCTTATTCTGTATATTCTTCTCAGATTCACCTATGCCTATAGCAACTACTTATGTTCTATTAAAACCAACTTTTTTCTCTCTAGCCCTATTTTTATTTTTATTTTTATTTATTTTTATTTTGATTTTTTGATTTTATTGATTATGCCATTACAGTTCTCCCATTTCCCCCTTCATTCCCCTCCACCCTGCAAACCCCCTCCCACCCACACTCCCCCTCTTTAGTTCATGTCCATGTATCATAAGTTCTTTAGCTTTTACATTTCCCACACTACTCTTGCCCGCTCCCTGTCTATTTTCTCCACACCGTCTATGCTACTTATTCTCTGTACCTTCTCCCCACCCTCTCCTCCCACTCCCCTGTTGCTAACCTTCCATGGGACCTCCATTTCTGTGGCTCTGCTCCTGTTTTAGGTGACCGATTAGTCTGCTTTTGTTTTAGGTGTAGATGTTAATAACTGAATTTGCTGTCCTTTTACTGTTCCTATTTTTATCTTCTTTTTCTTAGGTAAGTCCCTTTAACATTTCATATAATAAGGGCTTGGTGATGATGAACTCCTTTAACTTGACCTTATCTGAGAAGCACTTTATCTGCCCATCCATTCTGAATGAAAGTGTTGCTGGATAGAGCAGTCTTGGATGTAGGTCCTTGTGTTTCATGACTTGGAATACTTCTTTCCAGCCCCTTTTTGCCTGTAAGGTCTCTTTTGAGAAATCAGCTGACAGTCTGATGGGAATACCTTTGTAGGTAACCGTGCCCTTATCTCTTGCTGCTTCTAGAATTCTCTCCTTCATTTTAATCTTGGCTAATGTAACTATGATGTGCCTTGGTGTGTTCCTCCTTGGATCCAACTTCTTTGGGACTCTCTGAGCTTCCTGGACTTCCTGGAAGTCTATTTCCTTTGCCAGATTGGGGAAGTTCTTTACTATTTGTTCAAATAAGTTTTCCACTTGTTGCTGTTCTTCTTCCCCTTCTGGTACCCCTATAATTCGGATGTTGGAATGTTTAAAGATGTCCTGGAGGTTCCTAAGCCTCTCCTCATTTTTTTGAATTCTTGTTTCTTCATTCTTTTCTGCTTGGTTGTTTGTTTCTTCCTTCTGGTCCACTCCATTGATTTGAGTCCCAGTTTTCTTCCCATCACTATTGGTTCCCTGTGCATTTTCCATCATTTCACTTATGAACGCCTTCATTTGTTCATCTAATTTGCAACCAAAATCAACCAATTCTGTGAGCATCCTGATTAGCAGTGCTTTGAACTGTGCATCTGATAGGTTGGCTATCTCTTGCTTGCTTAAAAGTATTGGCTCTGGGACTCTGAGCTTTTCTTCTGTTTGAGTCATTTTTGGTCAGGTGGCGCCTGTTGTGTATGAGGGGCGGAGCCTTAAGTGTTCACCAGGGCGGGGCAGCCTAGTCACCAAGTTGTGATTCTGTCGGTCAGGTTGAATGGTTGTCGACTTCCGTAGTTCAATCTTCTGTGTTCTGGTTGTGCTATTGTTTATTATAAATATTTGTTGTCCTTAATCTTGATTGTGAGAGGAGGTACAGTGTTTCCACCTACGCCTCCATCTTGGCCGGAAGTCTCTCTCTAGCCCTATTTTTACTCATACTCTACTAGCCACATGCATAATGGATTTTTTTTTTACAAAAATATCCCATAGGGACATTGATCAAACCCATTTTCATATCTTTAAAACATGACATTTGGATGTGACCCACTTGAGTTGTCTGCATCATAGTTTACCCAGCACCAACCTGAACTCTGGATGTCCTCTCAGATTCCCTCATTTCTCTCACTTTGTAGCTAACTGGCTTCTAAGTTTAGTTGTCTCTGCCCACTCTTGACTCCTCTTCTGTTACAGGTTGGGTTCTCTTGGATCCAGATTCTGCTCTGAATCAGTATCTGTAGAAGGGAGGGAAGGAACTAGTATTGGGCATAGGGGGAAGTGGATCTGTGATGCAGTCCCTATAGACTCAGCCACAAGGATCTTGGGAACTAAAATGGCTTCTGAGGTTCCCCACATTGTACTCAAATGTCAAGGCCTTTATCCTTGAAGAGATTCTAGGCTATGCTTCTCTATCTCCAAGCCTGTTATACCTGTCTTTCTGTTTTCTTTGAAACCACCTTATTTTAGGTTTCTAAAAAATTTTTTTGAACTTTCTCAGAATTTTTTTATTTCTCTTTCCCTGTTCTACCTCCTCTTTAATATAAAAGAAGTTCATGTCACTCCACTTCTTAAAATCTTCCAGTAACTCCTCATCACTCTCAGGATGAAATCCTGACTTCACAGCATGACTTACAGGACCTTTATGAGTTCAGACTCACTGCCTACAACTGCTCCTGGATTAATCCTACATGCCACTGATATGGAACTTCTAGCAGCTCCCTAAATGCACCTCACTCTTCTTTGCATGTCTGCCCTTCTATTCCATTTTCCTTAAAAGGCCTTTTCTTAACGGTTCACTGAATTCATTCTAATCATTCCTTGAGAACCAACTCAAGTTCATTTTCTTAAAAATGCACCCCCAACATTTCTAGACAAAATTAAGCCCTTTCATTTCTGTGGCTCTCATCATGAGCATTATTTTTTTAATTTTTACTTGTTTCGGTCTCTAGGATGTGAGAACTCAAGGAGCCAGTAACGTGTTTGTGCATGTATATTATAGATAGAAAAATTCATCTTGTATTTCCTATGCTTAGCACAATTCCTGGCTCAAAATATATATGCTGGAGAATGTGAAAGAAGGAAAGAGAGAAATCCCTTTCTATACTAGCTATAAATGGTATATTAATCAACACCTATAATTACTTCATTAAGGTTTTCATGAACTGTATATCTAATTATTTTGTCAATGTCACATTAAAATTTTGTGAAATTTATTTTTCATATTCTTTGGCTTTTGTGTGAATTTTGCATTTCTAGTAAGAAAATCGTATGTTCATAATTATCAGTCACAGCTGTTTGATCAGTGGTAAAATGGACCTGCCCAGAACTGAGAACCCAAACAAACCCTTGGAGTAAGCTTTCAGGGGAAGTGCCAGCAATAGATATTCAGATGAACTGGGGACATTTGGACAATCATTGTGGGACTGACCCACAATTAGGTAAGAGATGTACTTGTCTGCAGGTGACTGGGATAGGGCTGGTTTATGACTGCTGGTGGGAAAGGAGTGATTCAGGGAGACAGAATAAAGCCTTCTTCTGGAGATCCAGCCATATATAGCAACTGGCTATAGCAACTGGCATTCAGAGGCAGTTGAAAAGCCTTGAAAGGCCTGGCATGAGGAGTATGTCAAAGTACTCACTGGGTAGGTGCCAGGCTTGAAACAGAGAATCAAGCAAAAGATTGGTGCATCAGGATGGAAACTCAAGGTGTTGGGGTTGGGCTGTGTGGCAGAGACTTGGCCACTGTGGACAAAATGAGAACTCATTGTAGAAAGTAGGAGCAACATCTTGGCAGGACTGGCAATAGTTTGACTCAGTGTGGAGTTACTGAATGTAGCCTTGTTTTTCTCCTCAGGTACAGGTTTGGGAACTGATTGGGGAAGACTTGAAGCTGTAGCTTATGATAATTACCCTCAATATTTGTTATACTGGAGACATAAAGAACAATAAATCAACTTCATTTTAGTCAGGATTCTGGGAACCCATCATATCAAAAGTTTTCTCCATTAGTAACCATAAATGATCAAGAAGTACCTCAAGGTCCAGTTAAAGAATTTATGTTGTGACTGCACTGAAAACAAATTTCTCAAATAGCCCCATCCTTACTGTGCTTTAACCTGTACACTCCCTACAGTTCAGAAGAGTGAAGAAAGAAACAGTGGAAGAGAGAATGCATTTGAAAATGTAAATTTAACCTGTTCCATAAAGCCCAGCCCAAGAAGAGAAAGGCCCTGCAAGAATGTAGGAGGAGAGTGCAGACTGACTTCTCAAGGAGGAAGAAAAAAGCACCCTCTGTCCAAAACAAGAGCAAAACATGGAGCTGTGGTGATACTGTTTATTGTTCACAACTAGGTCACAACTAGACGACTGCATTTCTAATGCCGTAGAGCCCAGGCCAGGCTGGGAGAGGGAGAGGAATAGTAAGTCTGCTTCAATGTGCACTCATCCCAGTCAGGACCATTAACCATATAAATGTGCTGCTCATCAGGAAGAATGGGTGCAGGAGATCAGGTCTAGGTGGAAGAAAGACAAACAAGATCATAGAATGAATCCCTGGGCCATCTTTGGCATTTGTGTAGTGGGCTTCTTGTATTTGTCTTCTGGGATAGGAATTTTTCTTACTGATCATGGGGATGGCTTTATGATGTATCATCTTGATTGACCTACCTTCCATAATTTCCTTTTTAGTATGCTTCTGGTTTGGGTGGACTTCAAGGGAGATTCTCTTACAAGGGTAGGAGAACAGATAGAAAGCTGCTGCCATTTTGTAGCATGCACACGTTCTTCCAGGTATTCGGTCAAATACTAGTTCAGGTGCTGTAGTGAAGGTGTTTTCCAGATGTAATTAAAGTCCAAAATCAGTTTATTTTAAGTTAATCAAAAGGGAGAGTGTCCTGGGTGGTCCTGCCTTAATTAGATGAAAATGCTTCAAAGAGGGACTAGGCCATCCATCAGGTGTGGAGACTCCAGATACCAGAGAGAAGGGAAAACTAAACCAGTTCTAAATTCACCTCACTGAAACGAAGCAACAGGTGGGCTTACAGTTGCTTTCCCTCACTCTGGTCCTTGTTCAGTTTCTCAAATTCTTGAGCCAAGTGTGTGTCTAGCTCTATGGTGAGAGGCTGCTGATTCTGCAGAATACCCTTGTCACCAAGGTCAGAGGCAACAAGAATAAACAAGTTTTAGTCTATTCTTGTTGAGTTTCAGCCTGTTTGTGATCTTTACCCCTGCCTGCCTGTGCAATTTGGGCTCCAGCATTTGACATGGATCTAGCTTTACAGAGACTCTTAGCTAGGAGTTCTCTGTAACAAATCCACACACACATGCGTAAATATTTATGTGTGTATATTTGTATGTATATAAATACATAAAATATAAATACATATAAATATGTATACTGGTATGTTTCTCTGGTTGAATATTGACTGATAAACAATACCTTATTTTTATCTTATTTTTGTATATCATTTTACAATTTATTAAGCATTTCCATATAGTTGATTATATTATGGCACAGAGGAAAAAACTGGTGCCCAGAAATACTAAGTGACCTAACCAATGCCACATAGGCAGTAGGTGACCTAATCAAGACTTAAATTAAAGCTCATGCTCCCTTACCTGAGAACACTGCTTGTAATGGTTATGTTTGTAGTGCCTGCAGAAAAAGAATCTTATAAAAGTACGTTAATTTTTTTGGGAGAGTAGAAAAAAACACGCTGCAATTTAGGATGAAGTAGTAACTTCTATTTTTAGGCCAAAAAAATCATGTAGAATTCCACACTTTGGATTGAAGTGTGTATTTATCATAATTCCAATATTTATAAAGAAATGAGAGAAATAAACACTACAGAGAATTCAGCAAAGGATTGGCTATTTAAAATTACCACAGTTCCTGAGGTGGGAGTGGAGTGGGTAGGAAAGGCTGGGTAAGGAGATATCTTAAAGAAGTAACAGACATGTAAAGCCAAAGAATAAAGCAATAAAATAGGAATTAGGCATTCTATATTTTCTCATCTATTGCTTAGCTGTAACAATTCTAATTTAAATTAATCAATCCTGGGCATCACATCCCAGCCTGGCCACTTTCTAGAAATATTTAATCTCTTGAGTAATAAAAGTCAATATTGAAAAGATTATACATACACATATTTTCCCCTGTGAAAAATGGGACGATTTTCCAAATAACAGTAATATTTAAAGCGAAGGACTAGAGATTTAAAAAGATGTAATTGGCAATGAGTATCAATATCTAACACGTCGTTGTTCTCCTCGGGCCTTCATACAAACTGAGTAAGCACATTTCATGTAGAGTGGAAATGTGTTGAAATTCCACTCCAATCACATAGTGAGGACACTAATTACAGAACAATTTTCCTGGTTGTGGTGGGTGGTGTGGGAGGAGGGCTTATGGGGAATGAGCATCTGATTTAAGCAGGACCAAGGCAGGTCATCCCCCAGGAAATCTTATGCCTGCCTCTAAGGTTTCCCTGTTAGGGAAGACCTGGCAGGAGTGTTGGTAGTGGTCTGCACCTCTTTCAGAGTATGGGGAAAAGTCTGCCATAGGAGAGAATAAAGCTACATTTAGAGGTGAAGGAAAATGGCCAGTGCAGAGGGAAGCCTGGTAGTTCCAGGGGTGAGTCCAGCTATCTCCAAGGGTGGGGTATCTAGCTTTTGGATTATTATGAGTTGCATTTCAAAGCGCTGCCAAAGAGCCCTGGGCAACAGGTTTCTCTCTCTCTCTCTCTCTTTCCTCACATTCAAATATGCAAAGTTGGGTCAGAGATACGTCTGCTCAGGGGAAGATAACAAAAGGAGAAAGTATTTGGAGAAAAATTTTAAGGGCTGCTATTATTTTGTAGTTGTGGGACTTGGGTTTAATTTGAATCAGTAAACTCTGAGACGGTATCTGTGAGCATTTAGAAAAGGAAAGTTAATTCGCAGCTGATGCTAGCTTTTGTGCAGAGGCAGAAAGATGTACTGTAACACATGATGCAGATCACTTTAGGGTAATTGAACCATGGCTTTTGCATGCTTTCGATCCTAAGCTTATCTCTATCTGAAGCCTGTAGAAAATCTTTTCCCATTTACATAACAGGGCCAGAGATTATTACAACTAAAATTAGATCCACGAATTGCTATGCATAGTGCTTTGTAGCATAATCAAATTATGATAAAATAGCTTTTATTTCTTTATAGCTATATAATATAGTTAGGTTCTTTGGTAATTTGTTTAGAAGTAAAGGAGTGGCAGTACTATCTTTTTGTATTAAAGCATCACTGATTTTTGGACAAATCAACAACCTTGCTTGCCTGTTTTTTTAAAGACATGCTTATTTGAAGAATGGGAAGGAGTGGGACTAATAAAAGATAAGATCCAATTTCTTTTCCTTTCTTTTCTCTGCCCCTGCCTTTCAAGAATGTGGCCCACTTCCTGAGGTGTCCCTGATCACCCTCATCATTTAGCCTGATAATGCCACCCTAAGGAAGGGTTCTTGTTCATTTGATATGACTGATAAAGTCAAATGCCTTATGCTTTCCTAATACTGGAAAATCCTTAGCTGCTGTTTTCTCTCAGAGTTTGAATAGAGAAAAACCATGAAAACCTTGACATTAGTTAAACTGTTTTTTAAAAAGATGTAAATATGGGAAGGGAGGAAAAACAACTGAATTGTTGAGGAAAGAAGGGCACATGGGGAAAGGAAAAAGTGGAAATTAAGATTGAATAATGGCAAAAACTTACAGAAGGAAGAGAAGAAAGATACTACAAGGATATGGCTAGGAAGGAAAGGAGAATAGAGAGAGGGCAAGATATAGCCCAATGGAACCTTGTAATACTGCGTAAGAGAAATTTTCCACAGCATTTCAAGGCTCTGAAAGTTTCTCCATGGCTCTATTGAGCAGACCCCCCCACCCCCAACCCATTCTCTACTACCATTAACGCTGAAGGTGCGGTAGCTGCAGAGGTGGCATTTTCTTCTAATTTAATTTTCAGTTACTGAACTCAGTTACCGACTCTTCAGAGCCTCAGGGAGGATGAGCCTTTGTTAAAGCCGTGGCCGCTAACTTCCACTTTTCTTTTTAACCTCATTAGACTTCCCAAGGTTTAGTTCTAGTCCAAATGTGCTGTATAGTGGCTAAACTACACAAAATAAAGGTTTTGGTGAAAAACAACACCTGCAAAAATGTCACACAAATTTCAACTTCAGGTGTATCCAGTGACGTCACCAAATGAAATCCAAGTCCGGACATGGCACTAGTAATAGAGTATTAAATTTGTCACAGGCTTCATGAAAGCCACAGCCTGTGAATTCCTTCGTGGCACCCTGCGGTGCCATAAACCAGAAAGGGTCTCTGTCCGGTGGTGTCTTTACGTGCGTTCAATGGGTAGTAGCACAGCCAGGCAGACAGTAGCCTCATTGAGGCAGAATTTGAAAATGGGCTGCTTACCTGGGTTAGTCCACATCGGGCATTGGAATTCTGATCTAATTGGTGTGAAGAAGCCATTTCCAATGTATGGGTAGACTCATTAAAAAATGATATTTTTTAATTTTTTGAGAATAGCTGGACCCTGGAATGAGAACTATGTATGATTAACTCTGAAAAAATAATATAAATGACCTATCAAGGTTATATGATGATACTGTGGTCTCTTTGCTTCCAAGTTTTTCAGAGTATGTTTCTTTACTGGCTGGATCCATGCCCCTGGGTTAGAGACTTCGCCCTACATGGGCAGACACAAGGAGAGTTTCACTGCCTCAGGACTCACTTTGCCACTCACAGAGTCTCTACGCCTCTGGTCTTTGTGACAAGCTGTTTTCTCTCCTCTGGTGAGATATTCTGTCCTTGACATGACATCGAAAGTCTTGTTAAAGCCACCTAAGTGGGACAAGTCCCCGCTTCGAGGAGTGTAAACCTAATTGGATCCACTACTTGTTCAGTGACATGGCACTGCCTGTGTAGCACCCCTGCTTTACTTGAGATACCAGCTGCATAAAGAACCATTCTAAAGGATATACAATGATAATGAAAAACTTGGCTTGGTATATGGCTAAACAATTCTATATTTTATTACCTTTAATGAAAGAGGTGATCTAATAAAATCAGATTTATTTGTTGTAAGAAAATGTACCAGATTTCACTTGGGCTTGTTTTAGAGGGAGTATTTTTATAAATACTGTTTTCTAAATATACAGCAAGAAATACATTTTACATTATGATCCATTCATTGCAATGTACACAGTTCTTGCTAAGAAACCATGTGATAAATATGTCCTGATTGTTTCTAGTCCATTCCATTCTATTTATTTCCAGGGAGGTGGGTAAAGGGGGGATAAATGGTGATGGAAGGAGACTTGTCTTTGGGTGGTAAACACACAGTACAGTATACAGATAAAATTGTAGAACTGTATTGCTGAGACCTATATGATTTTATTAACCAATAAATTTAATATAAATTTATTAACCAACATTTAATATAAAATAAATAAATAAAAATTAAAAAAAAATAAAACTGCTAGTTACAACCCACCACATTTATTTCATTATCCACCAAAGGGTGGTCATGCACAATTTGCAAGTGCCTTTGCTAGAATTTTGAGGAAAATAAGCACAAAGGATAAGAAAAAAATTCAACTTAATGGAAATTAGGTAGTAGACACATGGTGCTAAATTCTAACCACACAGTAGTTGTTTTGTCCTTGTTATTTTAAGTATTGACTTAAATTGATGATTATTATTTTTAAAGATCTTGATGGTAACTTGTTACAGTGACTTCTGTATGAAGTTTCAAACCAGCTGTGAGTAAACACAGCAGTAAAGTGCTTCATGGTTATTATTTTATTTAACTTTCAAAATAACAAAAGGAGATAAATGGTTTATCAGATGAAGAAGCTGAAGCTAAGAGTTATGCAATTGCCCCAGGTCATGGTAGAGTTAATAAGTAGGTGAGCAGAGTTCCCCCCAACTATGTGACTTCCCCCACAGTGCACAGGCCCTTAGCTAAGGGGAGAGGCACAGGCCCTTAGCTAAGGGGAGAGGCACAGTAAGGAGGCAAGCTCCTTCCATCCACAGCTTCTCCATCCCTATCCCCCAAAGTCCAAGCTGCACTTGGCTGCTGCTTAGACTAAAGTGAAAAGAAAAGGTGGTGGATCTATTTTTGTACTCTAAAGAGACCTCATCTCTACACCTCCACAACCTGACATTTTTATATTTATATAACTTATCACTAATGATTCAATACATATCATAGGCAGATTGAAAAATATACCAATTAGTCATGGGAATTTTAAAAATTAAATAAAGTACAATTTATACAAGCACATGGGATGATTATGCTTCTCCACCTCCTTGCATGCAGGTGCAGCCATGCAGCCCTCCTAAGCTAATGTGCAGTCATGAAGTACACTGATGCCAGGGAGCTTTGAAGAGCCTGTGTGGGATTCCCATGTTTTCTGGGGAGGGCACGTGCTTCCTATGGAAGTCCTTCATGATCTTCCGGGGGACAGGTTTCTAGGATGTGCAGACAGGTTGAGCAAGAAATCACGTTTGTTGTGTTCTTCACTGAGACTTTGCGGTTTGTTACTACAGCATAACCAAGACTATCCTATTATGGTTAGTAATTCCAAAGAGCTGGTTAAAGTACAAAATATTAAAACATAGTACATATATACCTCTAAAATTTTTTTTAATTTGTAATAGTTAAATATATATATATATATATAGTAAAATAGCCAATAGTTTTGTTGTTTTTAGCCAAGGCATTTTTTAAAATTATGAATCTGCTCTTCCCAGTTTTTGCACAAGCAGCTCTCAATCTTTCCTACACTTGTTTTATCAGTTTATGTTGTATTTTATTAAAATGTGTAATTCTAATAGCAAGTGAAAATAGCAGAAAAATTGGGAATACATGTAACGGATTCTTAGCAAGCATATAACTCATCTGGTTAAAATAGAAAACCGGACAATACTAAAAAATAGTCTTTTGGTCATGGGTTTTGATGCAGAGTATGAGTCCAGACTTTTACATAGGAGCCTAGAAAATCAGTGTATTGAACACCAACTTCATGCATCTTCTGAGGTTTCCTAGCTGACATTCCTCCTTCTCTCTCTTGGCAAACAAGCACCCACTCAAACTAAGTCACCTTTCCACTTCAAATTCAAATGATACAGCATATTATAGGCATGGAATCTGGCTTCCTGAGTGTCCACCAAGGGGCCTAATGATGCAGCTTGGAAGTGCCATGAAGATGTCTCTTTGCACAGTGAATCATGACCAACAGGAAATGGGAAACTGGAGGGATTGGCAGCTGATTCCCTACCTTTTTTCCTATGGCTGCAACAAAATGAGCATCTTCTTGCAACTTCCTAGGAGAAAGCCCTTTGTGTGTGTAAACATAACTGACCATGAATTGTCGTACTGCTTTTGAGCTAAGTGTAAAGTGTCAGCCATCATTATACCACATCTCTTATTTCCTCATTTTCCCCTTTCTCGCATCCTCATCACAGTGGGATTATCAGTTCCTAGTGTCAGCATTTGAATCTCTGCCTCAGGCTCTGTCCTCTCAAGGAATCATGCAAAGGCAGTCTGGTGGGTCAGTAAGAGGTGTATTTTAAAAGCTTCTATGGTACAGTAGTAGTGCCAGGTGAGGAGGGACTAGGAGATTAGAGGGCTGGTATAATATCTATAGTAATTTACAGTCTTTAGTGCTTATCAGGAATTATGATATCTAAAATTAATATGCATCCTTAAGGACAAAGATGAAGAAATAGCTTATTGGAGAAAACAAGGTTTCTACTCTGGTAGGCAAGCATAGGCATACAGAAGGAGTAATAATACTCCTATTAAAAATTATTACTAACACTGATTCTTACTTGTTTCAGCCACCATGTTAAGCACTTTAGAAAGTGTATTTAATTGTTATAATGATCCTCTGAGCTAGGCACTGATTTTCAGATGAAGAAATTGAGATTTAGAAAACATAAAGGGCTTTCACATTGTCATCTAGTAGGAAATGGTGGAACGAAGATTCCAGCTCAGGCAGTTTGACTTGTAACCACCATGTAATAGAGGATGGGCAAACACCTGAGTGTGGCATGAGGCACAACGGTGCCACAAAATGAGCTGCTTCTTGCGACCTCTCAGGAGAAAGTCTTAGAAAGTCTTTTGTGCTGAGTAAACATACCTGCCTAGTGCTGTCCCGAGAACCAGCAGCAATAGCTCAGGCTGCAGATAGGAGGACCACTTCATAAAATAGTACAGCCTATGTGCGACTGTTGAGCAAGGTCAGAGGCAGTCTGAACGATTTCTCAGAAATTAAGCAACTTCCAGGTAAAGTAAATCATAGCTAGCTGGTATAAACCTGCTCATATTGAAAGACCCTGTTTCTACTTTTATCATGGTCTTTGCAGACAGCTAGATCTTTCCAATTTCATTATTTCATTTATTCAACAAATATTTAATAAACATCTACCCTGGGCCCTGCAAAATTGTAGATGCTGTGGATATTCAGAGATAATTAAGGTACAGGCTAAAACATTAAGAATTCACAGGCTGGTAAAGACTTCCAACTACTCAAGAAATTGGAATTAAATAACAGTAAGCATGGAGTATGAAGAACACAGAGGAGTGGATCAAACCCTTTGCCTGTTGCTGGAGGAATGGGGCACATCCCAGAGACAGTGAACAAGAATTGTGTCCTAAAAACTGGACACATTTTTTTCTAAGAGACAAAGGAAATAAAGGGCAGAAGCAAAAGTACAAAGAAAGAAATTGAATCATGAATGAGTATAGTGCATTCCAGGTATAGCTGGATGGTGGGTTTAGAATGTAGGCAGAGTGGCCATATCATTCACCAGCAAAGCCAGGATGATACTTTTGAGAGTGAAAAGTAATGCTTTTCATAATTACTCAGGCACTGTCCTGGGTAAAATGGGATTTTTGGTTCCTTGAGTGAGAAGACTGCAGAATGGAGTTTTGAAATCACTTAGACTTGTGTTTGAATCAAGGCTTGGATTCTCAGAAGCAGAGTGACTGTGTTCAGTCAGCTATTTAGGTGACTATGCCTTCGTTTCCTCATCTATAAAATGAAAATTAATAACTTCTCCCTTGAGGGTTTGTGCAATGACCAAATAAGGTGACACATAATGCAACTGGTACAAGGTGCCCAATAACTATTGTTTCCTGGTGTCTACTCTACTCCCACTATAAGACAAAAGAGGGAGATGAGGCTGGAGGATTAGGCAAATGTGTGACTACCATAGCTCTTTCATATCATGCTAAGGAGTCTGAATTTCAACCTGAAAAAAATAATTAAGCAGAGGTTATCCAATCATGTTTGTGCTTTAGAGACACAAGTCTGGCAGCACTGTTTAAGATATATTCAACTTACCAGGGCAATGAGTCATACCCAGGAGCTCCTAGGGATCTCTGGCACAGCGGAGTCTTGAGATCTTTACCTTTTTAGGTGGGATTCACCCTCTGTTGATGCTGGAAAATGAGGATGGGGGAGTGGGGTTGAGTGACAGATGGTGATATAGAATGGGAAATTCTGACCCTTCTGGTCCTTATGCAGACTTAGAAAGAACTAACCATTGTGCTGGTTCCCACGACAAAACCATTGTCAAGGCTGCTTAGGATAACCTGGCCCACGGCTTCTCCCAGATCAAGGGTCATGGCAAAAAGTTTGGTGATATTGTGGCCTCCTTGGGCAACTTGCATGGCGCCCTGCCAGCTCTGAGTGACCTGTATGCATACAAGCTGCATGTGGACCTCATCAATTTCAAGCTCCTAAGCCACTGCTTGCTGGTGACACTGGCCGGCTGCCATGCCTCTGATTTCACCCCTGCAGTACACGCCTTCCTGGACAAGTTCTTGGCCTCTGCGAGCACCATGCTAACCTTCAAATATTGTTAAGCTGGAGCTGTGACTATCCTTCCCCTGGGTCAGGGCCCCTTTGTTCTCTGCCACCTACACATCCTGATCTTTGAATAAAGTCTGTGTGGACTGAAAAAAAAAAGAATGGGAAATTACGACAACTTCCTAACATCAGGTTCTCAAAATATGGTTCTAAACCAGCAGCACCTAAGAGTATGAGTTGGCTGGTAATGCAAAATCTTGGCCCTACAGACCTACTGAGTCAGAAACTCTGGAGGTGAAGGTTCAACAATCTTTGTTTTAACCAGCCTGCCAGGAGGCTCTCATACATATTAAAGTTTAAAACACTGCACTAACTCAAAGTATACAGGCATATCTTGGTTATATTGAGGGTTTGGTTCCAGACCACCGCAATAGAGTGAGTTGTAATCTTTTTGCTAGTAGAGTGTCTTGTCCTTAATTTATAAAAAGTGCAGCATGTGTGAAGTGCAATAAAATGAAATGCAATAAAACAAGATATGCCTGTACTGTAGAGCTAAAAATGAAGTAGAAGATGATCAAGGTCAGTGTATCAGAGAATAATAATAAATATGTCACCAAACTAAGGGAGAAACAGAAGTAGACATTTAAAGTCAAAGTATAAAGTGAGGGGTGTGGAGTGCCAGGGAGGTAAGAAGGAACCCCCAGCCCTGGCTGGTGTGGCTCAGTAGATTGAGTATGGATCTGCAAACCAAAGGGTCACTAGTTTGATTCTCAGTCAGGGCATATGCCTGGGTTGTGGGCCAGATTCTCAGCTGGGGGCAGGAGAGAACCACACATTGATATTTCTCTCCCTCTCTCTCTCCTTCCCTTCCCCTCTCTATAAAAAATAAATAAAATAAAACATTTTTTTAAAAAAAGAAGGAACTACCAATTGAGCAAATAAGCAGTTGAGATGGTTTTGGAAGCACCTAAAATAGGCTTTGTAGCTTATTTTCATTTCCTAGGACTGCTGTGACAAAGAACCACAAACTGGGTGACTTAAACACCTGACATTTATTTTCTTATACTTCTGAAGGCTAGAAGTCAGAAATCAAAGTGTTGAATTTCTGGGTCATGTTCCCTCTGAGGCTCTAGATAGAATCCTTCCTTGGCTCTGTCTAGCTTCTGGTGGTAGACACCCCCCTACCCCCTCCACCACTTCGTGTTCCTTGCTTTGAAGCTGCAACACTCCAATCTTTCTCTTCTTCCTCTGTCTCTACCTCTGTGTCTCTTCTTCCTTTTATAAGGATACCAGTCTACTGGTAGACAACTGTAATTGAACAACAATAAAGTAATTTTAAAAAAGGATACCAGTCTATTCATATATAACCTACTCTAATGACCTCATCTAAGCTAGTTGCATTGGCAATATCCCTATTTCTAAATAAGGCCACATTCTGAGGCACTGGGCATTAGGGCTTCAACATATTTGGGGGGCAGAGCAGGGAACATAAGTCAACCCAAAACATAGCTCACCATTGTTCTTATTCAGCTGATACTGCACAGTTAGGGTCCCCTAGAAAATAGACCCTAAACCAGAGATTCATATTTAAATAGTGTACTTGGTAGGTGATCTCAGAAAACACCCTAGGGAAGTTGAAAAGTGGGGCAGGCCAGGGAAGGCATGCAATATAGGATACAGTCAACTAGGACTTAATTCCACTAGAAAGCTCTGGAAAATGTGTAGAACCCATGCCTCAGAGGGGGCTCAGGTGTTTGTACAGGCTTGGATGAGAGCTACTCAGGGGGCCTATTAATTCTTAGTCATTTCCAATCTGCTCCAAGCCGAGAAGGAACAGGCCTCACTGGTCAGGAAAGCCCTCAGGTGAAGAAATCCTGGCAGTTGTAAGTCAGGCCAATGTACACAGAAATGGTCAAGATGAAGGGCACAGGGTACTATAAGCATCTGTGATTAGTGGGAGGGCTGGCTTTAGGAAAGTAGGGAAGAGGAAGCAAATAAATAAATGCAAACCCCATGTACAAATCTGTAAGTTAATTGTCAGGTCTATGTAATACAAAATGGTAATTTAATTTTTTTTAATTTCTCACTCAATTGAGTTGATTTTATTTATTCTAGGCCAAAGCTTTATGGTCACTGAAATGTCAAATAAAATTATTTATTGTATTCCTTGATTTTAATTGTTGTAAAATTTCTAATGAGACTATTAGGAGCTTTCAGGGGACTTTAGTTTTTCAGGTAGACTTGGAAGAATTTAATAAAGGAAGAAATCCTAATAGTTCCCTGATAGCAGAAAATAATAAACCTAGACAGAGAAGATCTAAACAAACTGCCCATGGTCACTAAATTTGGTTTAGAGAGAGTATAAAAGAGCATTTCTTGTCCTGGTCTCTTCTTTGCTTCTTTAACTACTTGGCTATGTCTAACTTGTCTAGGAGACTAACATACACTGAATTGTTATGTGATGCTCTTCCTAAGAAGGTATGATGAATTTCTTAGCATTAAGGTTTATATTTAAGGTGGATACCCTGCATTTTCATAAGTAGAGGTTAATGCCACTGTTGTCTTATTAAAAAAAGGAAACTGAGGCTCAGAGAGTTTTCCTGCTTAAGTCAAACACAAGTTTTTTGATGGAATCAGAATTATAATCCAAATTATTTTCTCTCTTACCTGTGTTATTTCTTTTTACACAAATACAACTATTTTCTGGTTACTTAGCAGATACATATATAATGTGATATAGCCATAGATACTGCTATCATAAGATACATTTTACTGGAGATAGAGACACTATACCATAATTTGACCTCATATTTAAACTGTGCCAAGAAAGTTGGTATATCTGGCCAAGATGGAGGCATTGGTAGATACACTTTACATCCTCACACAACTAAAAGAAGTACAACAAATTTTAAAAATAAAATATACAAAACTGCCAGAAAATTGAAATGTATGGAAGTCCAACAACTAAGGTGCTAAAGAAGAAACATTCATCCAGACTGGTAGGAGGGGCAGAGATGGGGCAGAGAGGACGTATGGCAAGGTGGTGGCTGCAAGACTGGGTAGTCCCACATTTGTGTGCAGATAAACTGGGAGGAACAACTAGGGAGTGAGACAGACCACACAACCTAGAGTTCCAGTGTGGGGAAAAGAAAGCCTCAAAACCTCTGGCTGTAAAAATCTGTGGGGGTTGTGGCAGCAGGAGAAACTCCCAGCCTCACAGGAGAGTTTGTTGGAGAGACCCACAGGGTCCTAAAATGTACACAAGCCCATCGACTCTGGAATCAGCACCAGAAGGACCCAATTTGCTTGTGGGTGGCAGGGGAAGTGACTGAAAGCCTGATGAGAGACTAGCAAGTGGCATTGATTCCTCTCGGACCCCTCTCCCACATATAGAGTCACAACAAAGTGACCTGGGTTGCCCCATCCTGGCAAATACCTAAGACTCCACCCCTTACTACATAACAGGCATGCTGAGACAAAAAATTATGGCTCAAATGAAAAGAGATCAAAGCTCCAAAAATAGATCTAAGCAACAAGGAGATAGTCAGCCTATCAGATGCAGAGTTCAAACACTGGTACTCAGGATGCTCATAGAAATGGTGAGTATGGTTGCAATATAGAGGAAAAGGTGAAGGCTATGAAAAGTGAAATAAAGAAAAATATGCAGGGAACCGACAGTGAAGGGAAGGAAACCAGGACTCACATCAACAATTTGGAGCAGAAAGGAGAAATAAACATTTGACCAGAACAGAATGAAGAAACAAGAATTAAAATAAATAAGGAGAGGCTTAGCAACCTCTGGGACAACTTTAAATGTTCCAACATTCAAATCATAGGGGTGCCAGAAGGAGAAGAGGAAGAGTAGGAAATTCAAAACTCATTTCAACAAATAATGAAGGAGATCTTCCTCAATCTGGCAAAGGAACTAGACTTCTAAGAAGTCCAGGAAGCTCAGAGAGTCCCAAAGAAGTTGGGCCCTAGGAAGCACACACCAAGGCACATAATTACTTTACCCAAGATTAAAGATAAGGAGAGAATCTTAAAAGCAGCAAGAGAAAAGGAGACAGTTAACAACAGAGAAGTTCCCATAGGACTATCAGCTGATTTCTCTTAAGAAACCTTCCTTATAGGCAAGGAAGGCCTGGAAAGAAGTATTCAAAGTCATTGAAGGCAAGGACCTACATCCAAGACTACTCTATCCAGCAAAGCTGTCATTTAGAATGAAAGGGCAGATTAAGTGCTTCCCAGATGAGGTCAAGTTAAAGGAGGGCTTCATCATCACCAAGCCCTTATTATGTGAAAGGTTAAAGGGACTCATCTAAGAAATAGAAGAAGATCAAAAATATGAACAGTAAAATGACAACAAACTCATAAATATCAATAACTGAACCTAAAAAACAAAAAACTAAGCAAACAACTAGAACAGGAACAGAATCACAGAAATGGAGATCATATGGAGGGTTATCAGCAGAGAGGGGGAGTGGGGAAAAGATACAGAGAATAAGACTCATAAATGGTAGGTACAAAAGAGACAGGGAGAGGTTAAGAATAGTATAGGAAATGGAGAATCAAATAACTTACATGTGTGACCCATGGACATAAACTAAGGGAATGAAGGGGAATGAGAGTAGGTGGGGGGTGCAGGATAGAAGGGAATAGAGGGGAGAAAAAAACGGGACAATTCTAATAGCAGAATCAATAAAATGTACTTAAAAAAAAAGAAAGTTGCTATAGCTCAAAAAGAAATGGTTTCTCCCTTACATATTGTGCTTCGTGACTCAAAGTTTTTGCATACAGAATGATATTCTTTTTTTATATCCAATATAATAATGTAAAATTCAGTGTGATTAAATCACTATAACTTTGGGTGATAACCTAATTGAAGTTATATGTAAAAAAAAAGTTTAGCCAACAAAGAGTAATTTTCAACATCAGAGTAGCTAACTGGTCCTGGAATAGTCAAGGGAGGAAAGCGAATCCAATTATTACTTTCCCAACATAGTATTTAATGGGAAATCAAAGGTTTATAGGCTCATAATTTATAATTGTCTCATGCCAAAAAATCATGGAAATTATATTGTGAAAAAATTTTAGCAAAGTTATGAAATAAATGTAAAATTTATATTTCCTTTGGCATCAGTTAAAGTTGAAAGGAAGATTTTGCATGGATTATTTCTTTGGATTCTCATAGATGTGGTTTCAAACTCTGTCTTCCACTTATTAGTGCTATGCCTGGAAAATTTATTGACTTGTCCTCTATTTTGTCATCTGTATTCTCTAACTTTCTCCCCCATCTGCTAGTGTAATGCCTGTCATACATTATCTACACATACATTAAGTGTAATTAAAGAGTCTTACTCTAAATAAATCTACTTTAAAGGATTATCATTAAGATAAATGACAAAGTCTGATTAAGTAGACACTCAGCAAAAAATATTTTTATTTTCAGTCATGGGATGTGCTCTTTGTGCTACATCATGATGCGCATTGGAAGAAGTCTGGACAGACAGGGATTTGGGAACCCCAGATATGCTGCTCACCAACTTGTGATGATAGCCATGCTATCTAACAGCTCACCACTTCCACTGTGTCATCCCTAACACAGAAAACAGGGACAACCACACATCAGCATTGAGAATCAGATGAGTTTATGAATATATGCATTTCTTCAATTTTAGTTTTCTCATCTCTAAAATGGGAATTCTATTATTACATATATTAAAATGTTGTTAGGAAGGCCAACTTAGATAATGCATTTGAAAGTAAATTTTTAAAAAACCTGTTAAGTATCAGATGTTGATTTTTGTTATTATTTCAGTTTCATTAAAATAATTAAATACATCATTAATAGAATCACATATTAAAATTAAAATATAATTTAAAATAATTTATTTCAAATGAATAATAATTTATCCTATAAAGTATTTACTTAGTTCTCAAATGTAACCAAATCATGAAGTGGTTGAATATCTTTTTAAAAAACTTCAGTTATTTCTAGAGAAAGGGGAAGAGAGGGAGGCAGAGAGGGAGAGAAACATCACTGTGCAAGAGAAACATCGATTGGCTGCTTTTGGCACACCGAACCGGGGACCGGGTCTGGCCCCCAACCCAAGCATGTGCCCTGACTGGACTCCAACCAATGACCTTCTGGTTTGTGGGTCGATGCACAACTGACTGAACCACACTGGCCACAGTGGAAGTGGTTAAATATTATACATCATAGTTCAATATTTTTAAAAATTGATTTGTGATTATTAAATTTATAGCAAACCAAATAAATCTGCTAATGATTATTAATATTATATTTTTATTTTCATTTTTAAAATGATCAGTCAGCTCTACTGTATGTTAAATATGTGATTTAATTAGAAAAATGCCATTTTACATTACTTTTTAGGGTCTCACTGCTTTTTAAAATCAAAATAGTATAAATGTTTTCCTGTAATTAAAAAGAACAAATTAGAAATATTAATTAATTTCTGTGGCTGAAGCCCCACAGGTAATCTCTGAATTGCAAGGTCCCTGCCCTGATGAAGCTTGAGTACAAAGTAAAATGAGAGACAGACAGCACTGACACTGCCAGTGAGACATCCATGGAGGCACTGATGTTGGATAAGATGGTGAAGGCAGACAGAATGGGAAAGACAGAGGGAGTAGCCTGTGTAAAGAAGGAGAGCTGGGAACGGCGAGGCATTTCCAGAGAGAGGCCTTGTGAGCTGTGGTAGGGCATTGGTGATGAGAACAGATCAGAAATAAGTCACTTGTGGGAGTCGCTTTTCCTTAGGAAGGTGTGAACAGACATTGAGGGTTTTTAGCAAAAGAGTTGCCAACTAAAAGTGAGATTCTGAGGGGTTAACTTGTCAGTGGAGTCTAGCGCTGAATAGAGTGGACAGAAAAACAGAAACACTTCTTAGAAGAATATCAGTAGCTTGGGTGTGGCTTGAGTATAATGACAGCAAGGCTAAAAGGTCAGGGAGAGAGTTATATGAAAAATTAAAGTTGAAAAATTAAAGTTAAACGTGTAAGAATGATTAAAAACTGATGGATTATACTTGCCAGCTGATCCAACAGAAATACAGGTTAGATTTCCTTTTGGGAGTGGGAAGTGAAGGGTAGAGGCAAAGCAGATGCTCAAGTACAGCAATGTTGTGTCTAATCTGATGAAGCATCCGATTAGACTAGTGTTGTAGCAGATTAGGGCAGGCACCTTGAAAGCGGACAAGTTCTACGGAAGAAGAAATTGGTGCCTGCTGTATAGCTAACTCTGGTCTTGGATACAGAGAGCCCAGGGAAGTGGATTTGGAATGCCATACGTCTTCCACTGCTGTTGTAGTCCCATTGTATTGAAGGCTTTTCTCTAGGCGGCCCTTTTGTTCAAATTATTAGGTAAACTTTCTAGTTATGAAAGTCATTTCAACCTTCATGCTGTCAACCGACACACTTATATTCTGTTAAGTTAAACACTAAGTTGCAGGTTTTCACATTTACCATAATGGAATGTTCTTTGCAAAGCTTTAGCTATGCCACTTAAATGTCAACATTGTTAACAATATAGTCTCTCAATTAGGTACCCACAGGAAAGCTCTTTTAGTTGGAAGACCTTGCATGTTATAATGCCTCCTATATCTGAATGTATTATTAATAAGAGGTGGCTTCCAAAGTATCTGTGTTTCTAGCCTCAGAAAGACATGTCCTCTGTTCTCGTAACGGTTTAAATTCAGTTTTGTACTTAAAAACTTTATTACTTGTTAGAAAAATCACCCCAAAGGTGAATTCATCTAAATTTTTTTTTAATTTTAAGCACTTAAAATATCTTTCACCAATCTTAGAACTGACCTAACGAATGATTTTAACAATTAATTTGTAACAAGGTTTTTATCTAAAAATGACATAAAGTATGTACCTGCATTCTGTATCTTCATCAAACATTTTCACTTGCTATTAGCTTCAACCACGAAGAAAAAGGAATGGATCAGTATATCATATAGATCCTGGAGCAGCTAGTTCCCAAAAGCATTTGCTAAAGACAGCCTCGAATTAAAAGTGTAGGACGATTTTCTTAAAGTGCATGCTGTATTGCTTAAGGTTTCACCCATGTAAGATCAATTTCATGATTTAATTCCTTTACTTTCACTTTAACTTGAGAACCTTTGCAGGATTTTTTGCTAGCCCTTAAAAGTTTGCAACTTTTCCATGTAGTTCTCCAGTATATCTCCTCCCCCAACTCTAATAATTACTGTTGTGTTCAGTCTATTGTAAACTGAACACAGCATCATTTATCCAGGAAAGCTCTCCTGGCTGTGTCACTTTAGCCAAACTGCTGTCTCTGGCAGGAAACACTAATTCTATAACTTTCTCACTTTAAACCAAAAAGAGAAAATTGCACAGCCAAGACACATGAAATATAGTTTGTCTAACTCAAAGGGCCATGTTGCCTTTAATACAATCCAGGCACCAGTGCTACCTCCTGTTGCTGGGCTTCCCTTCTGTTTAGAACTGTTTTCACACACTAACCCTTCATGCCAAAATCCAGCCTGTGACTGGCCCCTTTGACAGAATCATGGGCAAAGTTGTAATTATTGCTTAGTTAGGTGTCTGCTCCAGTTGACATATGTGGGTCACTTTCATTCTTTTCTTTTTTGTCATAAGGCTCCCATCCCTTTAGATTCCTTTTCTCTGTTTAAAGTGGGAAGTCTGTCTGAGCTGTTCCCACAGTGTCCTCCATCCAATAAGTTACAAAGGTACTAACACACTAAATAGAAATGGTACCCTTGGGAAAACTGATTTCTTCTGAGGTTGTCTCTATTCCAATGATGAAGACTTCTTTGAGGTTACAAATATGTTTAGCAACATCTCCACACAAATGATTGCCGGTTGTTTCATTCAGACTCGAAGAGGAAAGCTTTCCTATCCTGGATATGCATGAGGTGATGAATACACTCTTTTGGAACAAGGAAGCTTTATTTAAAAGACCCTTTGTATTCTGCTGAGTACCCTAATGAGCTACCCAGGGTGGTATGTCGATGTGGGAGCGATCATAGAAGGCCAGACCCTCTTTTCAGTAGTGCTGCTCTCCTTTGTAGGACTGTGCTTGTTGACTTGCCATCCTCATCATTCCCCTGACTGAAGAAGAAAACATGACTTTCATTTTATGGCTCAAACCACCAAAATTACAGGTTTTATATATGGCAAACACTGGACATAGGAACCTGATCTCTTGCCTCCATGCCTTTGAGAGAGTCTCTCCTGGCATCAAGGATTCTGCTTCTTCAAAGACAGATGCAGAAAATACCAATCTGAAAGCTTGAGGGATATGCTTCTTTGTTAAGTTTGTGATGTTTAATGATCCTCAAACCACTGGTGAATCAATTTGGATATAGTCAGTCAGGTTGGATCTATATAAATAAAGTGAAGAATTAAGACACTTATCTTGGCACCTTGGGTCCCAATGCATATTTCAAGATTAATTCAGATAATGTCACAATTCTTCATTTCATGTAACATATGTAGATTTGGCTTTAATGGGAATGTTTTCTTATCCTATAATAGTCATGGACTTGAATTCACAGTGCATTTCATGTATCTGAGGCATAATTTATATACAAATTCATAATATTTTAGTAATATAGAGCCCGTGGATAAATAAAATCCAAAATTAATTCAATTTTTAGATAAATGTGAAATAACTTTCTTGCTTAAAAAAATGCAGATACTGAAGGTTAGATGTGAAATTTTTTCCATATGATTTATGTTATCGTTGCCTTGAATTTCTATTTTCCTTTGTATATGTAACAATGACCTAAACTATACAACTGGTACCATACTTACAGACACTGCTACAATTACAGGGATCCAAGGAATATATATATACCTTGGATCTATATTTGATATATCTTATATATAAAATTATATATTATGTGTATAAATATATATCATCTATGATTATACATAATCATATTATAATTACATATATAATTAATATATATATAAGGTACATATATCTTATATCTAATATATATTTTAGATCGCACGAGTACAGGTCATTTATTTTTGTGGAGTGCTATTTGTGCCAGAATATCAGGAAACACTTCATGATATGATTACAAAAAGAAGTAAGTAAGCGTGTCACATTATTTCATTCAGTGGGCAGCCTCAGACAGATGTGGACAACTCAAGGCAGAGAGCATCCTCAGTCCTCGGACATAACTTTACGCATGAAAAGCTGAGAAGTGCATGCCTCTCTGTGGCACTTAACCATCCCTTCGATTTTTGCTCACCTCACCAATGTAACACTTTTCCTTTTAAATGACATGTTGAAAACTTTTGACAGAGAGTACAAATGAATTAGAAACACTGTGTAAAGGACAACTCAAAGACTCAAAACCCAATTCTTATACTTCTCAAAAAAGAAAACTGCAATTAGGGTTCAACCTTTGAATATTGGTCCACCAATTGTAATAAATGTACTATACTAATGAAAATGTTAATAATAGGACAAAGTAGGGGTGTGTGAGGGGGAAAGACGGGAACTCTCTACTTTCTGCACAATTTTTCTATATGCATAAAACTATCCTGAAAAATAAAAAAGAACACTAGTATTTTTATCTCAACATTAACCAGTCAGTGTACATTGAAGGATGTTTTATAATATACACCAAAACCCACACCTTTTGAGGCAAGAAGACAAAAGCTTTGTTTCCCCCAGCCCATTAGCTGCCCCTCAGGATTTTCATTCCATTTGTTCTTAACCGAGACCTCAGTTATAATTAAACTGGTGTGAGTGAGGGTGCAATGTCACTACCTGAACCCAGACCAATTTGCCTGGAGTTCGCGCCTAGGAGTACGTTATGAAAGATCAAATACCACATTCTTACTAGTTTTAGTCCTTGGTAAGTATGTGTCCACTGTTTAAAATTTGAGTTACTGATTTAAACCTTGCACCTAAAAAGGCAGTTTCCAAAGCAAATAAAATTGCGTTTGAGGGTGAAGTAAAAGAAGCAATATCAAAATAGGCTGGAAAGACACCCTGTCGTGTATTACTGTGTTTGTGACCAAGGTGCTAATTACACTAAAGACAAGAATTAACAGGGAGGAAATAGAGAGCCAGAGCTTTGAGCGAGGCCTAATTGTATTTGCACAGAGAAAGAGGCTAGATAAAAAAGAAAAGAAACAATGAGTAAAAAGTTTAGTCTCCATTTAGTCTTTATAATTAGTTAAGAAACATTTAAATTAATAATAAAATCTGAGTAATGCAGCATGTGTGGCATATATCACATTTTAAATTAATTCTTGAAATAGTTACTGGTGTCCTACTTTATTTCAATTTTGATAAATTAGCTTACAGTCACTTTTTGATGAGTGTCCCATAAAGTAAAAATTAGTATCTCATCTGCCATTAACAAACTCTTCTTGTAGCAAAATAATGTTAGTGTATATGTTAACTTATAAGATTTAAAGTAGATATTGAAAGTTGATCCTATTAATTTATGTTTATCTATGGCATTAGAAGGGAAGAAAGAGAAAACAAGCTTTATTATCTTTCTTGTATTGCCTTGCAATTAAAAAAAAACCTCTTGATTGTCTAGGTTGATATAAAATTCGTCACTCACATTCATTGTTCTTCATTGAGATGGTGTAATAGTCATCTCTGGTATTTTGGAGTTCAGAGAAAAGGTCTATGACTATAGGACTGCTTTTAAATGGCTAGCTTTTGTACTAGAATTATGTAAAAATTTACAATCTGCTGATTATATGATTAGGAAGCCACAGTCTCATCGAGCTGCTGTTATATTTACCATTGTGATCCTTAATGTGTCAAGGCAGACTTTCTCATGATCAAGCATTCTACTTCTAAAAATTCTTCAGTGTGATTTTGATTTTGCCTGAATTCATGTGTGTGCATGTGAACATATGCAGGCGTACATTTAATTTTGAGCAGTTAGGGAAAAAAAAACTTTTGTAAGACTTACTTTGAGAAGCCATGATATTTCAGCCTAGCAGTGAATCCAGCTACTTTTCTCTGTTAATTTTTTTTATTTTGTGTACTTTCCCATCAGTAGAGGCAATTAAACCAAGCACATGTTATAATCATAGAAGATGCAATAGAAACTAAATAGCGATGGTCTCTAAAGCCCAGACAAGTGATCTGGGCGCCATAAAGTGAATTTGAGAAGTAGCTAAAAGAATCATTGCTTCATTTCTAAGTTTTCTAATTTTTGTCCCTGCAGAAAATATTACAGCCCAAGAGTATATATGCACATTTTTGTTAAATTGATGAAACATAAATCAGAAATGTTTCTTTTGATTTACAACTCTGTCATCACGTGTGCATGTTCATCAGTACATTGGTGTAAAAACATTTCTTTAAAAACTGTTTCATTATCTCTCAAACTCTGCTCTCTCCCTTACCACCCCCTCATCTTTACATTACTTTGTCTATCCTAACAATTAAGTGTAAGATTTAATCATATGTATTTAACCTACTTGGCCTTTTTTAAAGGACATTTTTATGTCTCAGAAAACCAAAATGATTCCACTTTGTTTTGACAGAATGACTTACATTTTATTCAAGTGTCTCTTTTTAGGTAATATTCTTAGCAAGGGATTTTATTTACTAAGTGACATTTCTGTTAACCTGGAAAAGAAGATATCCATTCATCAAACACTGCCATTACCCAGCTTTAAAAAGACTTGATTGTACCATGTTAGGGGAACAGTGTCAGATTTTCCATCAAACTTTCTCTCACTGTAATAACTGAGCATAAAAATGAACTTGAAGTGATGAAATGACTACAAAGCAGATTAATGCAATCAAGTCTTTAGTAACAACTCTGTCCATATCTGTTAAATATTTTCAAACTATTCTAAAAAAACACACGCAGAAGGCAAACTAACAGTGAATAGAAACAAAATGGTCAGCAGCGTGTGTCGCATGTTATTTGAATGGAAAGTAATTTATCGCATCTGAAATAAAAGCTGTTTATTCTTGTGTTTCACTGTCTGTAACAATCTTTACCATTTATCTGTGAAAAAGTGAGAAACTGTACCGTTATTAGCATATGAATACTTGACACATCAAATTGGCTGTACAATAACAGAAGGACATTTGCTGTTGGTGTGTGCACACAGACAAAGCAGCCATTTTGAAAAAACTGAGATGGTGTGGGTGGTTTAACCCTTCGCTGTCTTTCAGGTTCCCCACTCCTGATTTCCACCGAAACAGTGTGGCAGTTAGAATCAGAATATTTTTGCAACAAAAAAAGTAATCAGGGGCCATTATGCATATGATAATCATATTGATACATTCACTCTACTAGAAAAACAGAAGCGGAGTGACAATGAAGGAGTTTGTGTGAGTGCGTGTGAGTGTGAGTGTGTGTGAGTACATGCATGCACAGGGTGGGGGAAGGGAGTGGAGTCTGGCAGTGTGTAGAGGGTACAGAAATTAAACAATGCCTACGTACAGTTTTATTTCATGGCGACAACATAGTGGTCCTTGGGTCAGATGTGTGAAACTATTTCTCAAAGAAGCTGCATACATAATTGAGGCCCTCCGAAGGGTTCTCAGTTGAAGTTGCCAGGCTACATTCATTTCAAAAGGAGAACCATTTGTTATCAAATTTAAATTAACTCTGCACACTGAACTTGAATTTTTAGAGTCCTGCTTACTTACAATTCCTAAAAATAGTTGAGAAAGGGGAAAACATGCATCTGGAAAATGGAAATAAGATAGTCGCCACAAGGAACTGCAGTGGTTCTCATGCAGGCCTGCAGTGTAACAGTATTTCACAGATTAAATTTTGAAAGATCTATTTGAAATGACTAGAAACAAGTCTGTATTTTCCCACGTAACTTTTATGGATCCAGATTTACTGCAAAATCTTGTCATAGGTGAATCTGTACTTCAGCTAGATTTTTACCTTCATCAGGGTATAAACCCATTCCTTCCCCCTACCCCACAGATTAATTACTCTTTGCTGTGAGTAAGATGATTTATAAAGTTGTAGAATAGTCATACCGTTTTAATCTAATATGTCAATTTCAATTATTTGGTATAATAGAATAGAGTCCCTTCTTCACAATCTGCATGGCTTTATGCATTATTTTAAACAAATTCATGCAATTCACTAAGTAAGCTTGTTGGCAATTTTGCCAATTGTTGTAGCTTAATTCAAACAAACAAAAGCAAGCAAGCAAGCAAGCAAACAAACAAACCCAATGAAATGTGTAAAATTACATGCGTTGGGATCTTCCTACAACTACACAGAGGAAAAACTTTCCCAAAAAGAGTGTGTGTGTTTCTTCCACAAGATGCACACAGACATAATTACAA
Organism: Carollia perspicillata; assembly: GCA_004027735.1. NCBI lineage: Eukaryota > Metazoa > Chordata > Mammalia > Chiroptera > Phyllostomidae > Carollia > Carollia perspicillata. Next base: position 31,909 of record PVKM010003390.1, read on the forward strand.
ATTATTTTCTATATCTGGCAAGTGTTTAAAGTTTAAGTGAGCTTGATTATCAAAACTTTTCTGTCACATATTAGTTGGAAAAGTTAATTATGAGGCAGACTTCTATTCCTGCTAAGTTTACCACACAACTAAATACCACATTCTGAATAATCCATGTCACTTTTCTCTTTTTTGGAATAGAAACCACTTTAAAGGTGGCTTTTTGGGGGAACTTTAAAGGTTTTAATTGCTATTCTTTCATCCTTGCATAACAGTAATTTACTAAAAATGAACTTTTTTGTTGTTGAAATGCAATTTTTACTTTTTGGTCTGAAATGCATGATAAATTTTGCTTTGAAAGAAATAAAAAACAAAAATAAAACAAAACAAAGCAATAAAAATATAAAAATTAAATACCATTAAAGGCTGTGATGTTAAATGTAATCTTCTAAATACTTACCAAAATACCTCCACAGAGCAAAAGGAACATTTTGTTGTTCTCTTTAATAAATATATTATGAAGTACTATTGTAGCTATAGAAAACAGAAACTGATCACTCTAATGACAATTTCTATTAATGATATTAAGAACAATTGATATACAATATGAAAGTAAAAAAGAAATGAAATTATGCAATTTTAAGTTCCTCTAAAATTGTTGAATGAACACACCCCAAAATTGGCTATCAGTCTAGCTTTCTTTTCTTGTACTAATGTTATTTTATTATTTATTTATTTATTATTGATTTTAGAGACAATGAGAAACATTGTTTATTGGGAAGACCTCTAACCAATTGAGCTACCTGGCCAGGGCCCAATAAGTGTTATTTTAAAAATCACAGACCATTTGCTTGTTTGAATCTTTTTGCAGCCAACAATACTACAAGTTAGTATGTCCTACCAAGTGCTCTTTGAGAATCCTGTTTATTTACTGGTGGAAGTGATGCCCCATACTTGCGTATCCATGACAACACCACAACATAGGGGAGGAATACTAGATCTTTTTTCTTTCTTTTTTGCCACTGCAATATGAGATTAAAAGTAAGAAGCCAAATCTTATTAAATAGCATAACCTTTTCAAAAGACAAAACAAACTGGATGGGAACACATAGCAGTTGCTTGTGGTGACATATTTCTGCTATGTCAAAGCTTTATCCAGTCTATTCACTGACTGTAAGTAGTTCTGAATGGTAGAAAAATTAGAATAGATAAATTTTGCAAATTTTCTTTAATTTTTTCATAATTAAGTAATGTGACGTGACTGTGTCAAGACTGAATAATTAACAATATCAGTTTTATATCCAATACTCCTATTATATTTTTGTCCTTTTTGAATGCTTTAAATTATTTTTCTTATGTAAAATTTTTTTAGATAAAACTGTTATATACAACAGGGGATGATTAATATACCTGTGTATCAGAAGTGTATTTTTATGTACAGAACAGAAATTTTTCAAAAATAAAACACAAATTTTTATTTTTCAGCTTTGTTTTTGTTTCCTAAATTATGTTTTATTATTCTTCAGAATTATTTAAAAATTAATAACTATTTCAGTGAGTATAAGTGTTATGTGAAATAACCATTTCCCCCTTTGATGCCTAGAATTACTCATTTGGTCTTAGCATGATTATATTACATTTGGGGTTCTATTTTGGAATATTTCAAGACAGGTTTTTTCTGGTTTCATAATTAAAACTTAAACTTAAGTGATTATTAACATTTGTTTCATTTGATCATTTTATAACACACCACATAAATACACTTGGAGTTAACTATTGTATTGAAATATCTCATCTCATGACTCTAATCTATTTGGTACCCTCATTATTTTGACACTCAATATTTGGAAATTACTTAGTAGTAGAAAAGCTACTGCAATATGACTGGAAAATTTCTCATCACCATTCATAGCGAAAGGAAGAAATTAAACTTTCAAAAGACAATAAAAAATAATTCTCTTTCTCTTCCCTTTTCTCTTCCTCCTTTCTCTCACTCTCTCCCCATTTTTTACTTCTCTCTCAATCTGCGTCTGCTTGTTTCTCTTTTCTGAGGCTCTTCAGCCAATCAACTCACATGCATCATGCTCTAGAGAAACTGTGGCACACATATGGCAGTGAACTGGTTTGGTAAACATATGTCTTTGCGGGCATTGGATGTCTTGCCAGGAATGAGATATTCCATTTTGGGGAATGAGGGTGGGAAATGCTTAACCACCTACAGATGTTTTGCAGCACAAGCTAAAGAATTGCAGTCAAAGAGCTGCAAAATGTGTAATTTGGAATTTTTCCAAGGTTCTTATTTTAATAAGAAAAAAGTTAACAGCTTTCCTATTCATCTCTTTTGAGAAAATTTACAGTCGTTTCCCAGTTCTGCCCCATTCTGAGGTAAGGACAAAAGACTGAAACCGAAGCTGTCCATCTGCTCCATAACAGTAATGTTATAATGGGTGCTGTCCATTTTTATGCTATTGCTCATGTGAGCCCAGGGGACTGGAACTATTTAATTCACTGATTTCACAGCTCTGTTGTGTGTCACAAAAGGTTAAAAAAAAATCCAACACACATTTTAGCACCCTGTTTACAAGGACTCCCTGTAAATCTAACTGAAATAACAGATTCCCACCCTGCCCCCAGGCTAGCCCCCCTATTTTTTCCTTCTAATTTGGTGCATTCAGATAACAGGTAATAAATGGAACTCACTCCATTAACTTGTCCTTTACAAAAAGTGGATATTTCAAATCTGCTGTGAATGTTACTTTCAAAAGCTCACAAATTCCAGAAGTAGATTTGAAAGAAAGATGTTTTCCTTTAAGATCTTAAGATTAAACAACTCTGTTTTCCCAGAAGTCCAAGAATTAATGTTCCAGATTAGCAGAGAGTTAATGAAAACCTGCAGAGGAAGACTGACGACTTCTATTCCTCTCCATTGAGCAGGAGGCTGAGCAGTCCCACGCGCAGCTGGTGTGTGCTGGTGTTTTGCCAAGGTCGTAATGAATCCTGTGCACTCTAGGGCATTTTCCTGGAGCGATTGAGGTGGCCAGGCAATCCTCACTTGAGTCCATTTTGGTCTTCTCAGAGCAGCAGCATGGGTTGTGGAAGCTGGCACTCATGTTTGCCACCAGAGAGAGAATGTGGACATGAAGTCAAAAGTGTTTCTATCTATTCCCATCAAAAAGCCTCAGTGAGAATGGTTCAGAACATCATCTCCTTCCTGCAGGCCATCTGTGACAATATAGTTCTCTAATATTTTGGATAGTTAAAATATTCGCCATAGGTAATGCACTCTAGGTGAAATCACCACTTCCATTTTTGTCATTTACCCATCTCACTCTCAGCTGTGGTAAGTGAAGATACCTATACTGTATATTCTCTTGATAACTAGTTTATGAGTGTAAAGGGCAATGGGACTCTTCTCATACGCCATCTGAAAAATACTACTGTTAAAAAGCTAAATTTCTTCATTTCTTTTTTCAATAATAATAGTAAATATTTACTTTGTGTTTATAAGTTGCATGAAACTATTTAATGCTGAGCTCATCTTAAAAATATAAATTAGAAATGCTCTCTGACCTTAGAGAAATTTTACAAAATAGTATGTTCTCTTAACACTTCTCAAATTCAATTTGTTCATTTGTTTGTTTATTCATTTATGTGTTCATCCAAACATTTCTTGAGAATGTACTGTGCGCTAAGCGCCAATTCTGAGAGATGTTGTTAGGGGTAACCCAGAAGATGGGTTCTGTTGTAAAGTGAGTGTAGGATACCTGCCACTATATTGTCCTTCTGTGGCCTCTAAGAGGCATTTTCACACACCAGACAGGCCTGTTCCTCTTTACTAGATCTGAGAAATCCTTTATTTCATCGACATTTCCCCGTAATTGTTGGAACCTTTGTCTCTTCCAAGCCCTGATCCCAAAACAAAACAAAGTAATAACACCTGGAACCCTGGATAACTGAAAGATACAGTCTGGCAATCATCAGTGATATATGGAGAAGAGTGACACTTAGGGCTATTTCCACTGTGTTCATTTCTAATGGTAATTCTAGTTGACTTGTTAGCCAGGGTATCATTAATAGAAAAGCTAGCACACTGTCATTCTTGAACATTGATCCCTTAAAGAATCAAGGTCTAGATCCCCAAAGTAGAAACCTAGAACCCTAGAACTACAGGGCACCTTGTGAGATGAAGAATAATGCAATGAGTAGGCCAATTCTTACATATAAATCAATTAATGCTACCAGGTAGGTGAAGGTAGAATCTATGTCTTGGAAAAATTGTTATGATGTTTTTCTGCTAAGACATATTCCTTCAACAACATTTCAAGCCCTTTTTAAAATGCAGAAATTAGTTACATTTTAGAATTTGAGGTTGGGTAACAAGTAAAAAAATTCCTAACCAGTCTAGCTAATATGTGTAGGTACAGGCTAAAATAATAGTATATTCCCCATTTTTTATTTTTGAATTTGAAAGCTGTGTTTTTATTCTGTAGGAGCTAATGTTGCAATGAAATATGCCTTTTTTGTGGATAGCTACTTAGCTACTTTTTCTGGACCACGCAGATTTTTGCTGAGTATAAGTAACAGTTTGGACAGTCGACACAACTTATGATGCTATGCTACAAAGAAATTAAAATATGTACTTAATAGGATATGACCCTATTTTACAGATCTACATCTTTTATGAAGAAAGAAGGGTCCCCTGGGGAAGTTTATGAATCTCCAAAGAAGTGAAAAAGGAATCTCATCATAGAACTATGACTATTATTTCTCTGATATTCTACTGAAAGTGAAGCATTCACCAATTCTCCAAAGGCAATATTTTTTTCATCTCAAATAGATCTTCTTTATAGGCTATATAAATAGAATTAAACTAGTTTATAATGTTTCCATGTTTTTCTTGCAGAATAAACTCATTACGGTTAGTCCATTAGGAAATATTAAAGGATTTAATTGTCTATGCATATTAAATATGCTTAAAATATATGAAAATAAACACTTGAAATTGAATAAATATTCTGAAACAACAGAAATGTGAATGTGGATTTAATACGAATCTATGGGGTTGTGTTGATATACATGACTACAGTATACAATATGCATCTCTGTAAATCATGTGGAAATTCTAGATCAGACAAGGACAAAAATCCATTGATGTGTAGATATGTGGAATTGCTAACAGATTATAAATGGCAATTTAGTTTATTTAGACAATATCCTTGGATCAAATATCACATTTTTGACAATGAGGGGAAATTTACAACAACTGGCATGATGTCCTGTTGGCCTGGGCATCTATCCCCAAGAGAGAAAGTGCATTTAAACATGTGTCCTCACACTTTTGGAATAACATATTTCAAACCTGCCTGACTGACAACTGCCAATTATCAAAAGTTTCTGTGAAGTGAAGAATCAAGTTAACAATTTAACACTAATTAGGAGCATAAACAAAACGAATAATCTGGTAAACGTAATCAAATCCCAAAGTCCCAGAGCGGCTGAGGAACTCATCCCTGACTTAGTTCCAGTTTCTCAAAAGCTTCTGGAAGCATTCTTTTAGATTTTAGATATGATGGCCAGACAATAGTAAAAAGTAAAATTTGAAACCATTTTTGACATCATGTAAGCACTTTTATATCAACCTATGTTTATTCTCACACAGTATCTATGCAAGACTCCCTAATACAGTTTGTAAGAAAGGAAGAAAATTGTTAGAATGAAATGGGTCCAATTCAAAAAAAATAAAATAAATCCAGGCTTAAGTTCGTAAGGTAATTTTTTTTCAAAACAGGTTTCTTTAGTTTGAGTGCAAAAATGGTGATTAGTTGAATTCTAATTTTCTATGTGTTCTGGGAGAAAAATCGAAAGAAGAAACCTTGAAAAATATATATTTGGGAGAATATTGAATTACAAATACAAATAGGTATTTTTTCTAGAAAAGCATTAAACCACAGAGACATAAAACTTTGATGGTATGGCTTGTATAAAAAATTGTATTTTCTCTCTTTAATTATTCTAAAAAGCAAAGCAGAACTAACTTCATGAAGTAAGATGAGCATCAGCTTACTTTCTGTCATTCTAGTCTTCTCACACTGAGTCTAATTTAGGAGTCAGAAGTTTCTGTTACGTGAGCAGTTCTGGGTCTAGTGTTCCTTTGATTTACATGCTGCTGGATTGGTTTTTGTACTTTTTAAGTCCATTTTTTCTGAATCTCATTTCCCTGGGTAGAACCCCTATATTCTGCTTGCAGTTACTTAAATACAATGACAGGCAGGATTCTGTCATTTGATCTGACACTCACATCAGTATTGTCCCAGCCACAGGATTTTGGGGGGCGACGTGTTTTTGAAGACAGAAATTGTGTCTTGTTTATTTCTGATTTCCCAACAAATCCTATGGAACATGGAATATAATGGATGCTCAATGTTTTCTGAATAGATCAAATAAATTGAACAGAGCTTATAGAGTTAAACTAGTTTATAATGGAAACTAGTTTATAATGTTTCCATTATAAACTAGTTTAACTCTATAAGCTCTGTTCCACTTAAACCTGGGGAGAAGGGGAAGGTCAGATGCTTTAAAGCAGCGGTGCCCATTAGAAATTTGTTCAATGATGGAAAGGTTCTATATCTGCAGAGTGACTAATATGGTGAGCATGAGCCACATGTGGCTCTTAAATATTTGAAATGTAACTGAAGAATTACATTTTTAATTTCGCTAAGTTTTTATTGTGAAGTTTTAAATTGAGCATCCATAAATGACTCGTGGCTACACAGTTTTAGAGGGTCTTGCTCTTACTGTCCTTCAGCCATGCTTGTTTCCATGCAGAAGACATGTCCAGTACATCCATGATCCCCTTTAGACACCATGCTTCAGACACCCAGAACTCCAGGATTCCCTTCCTGAACAGTCTGTGCTCCCTTCTGGGCCTGTGTGACTTCTTCCTTGGTGCTCCTGCCCAAGGCAGACCTTGCTGCTGGTGTACACACCTTTCATTAAAAAAACTATTCAGGAGAAGCAGTCTGCTACAAGGGGTGGCTGGGTGGAGGCAGTGTGAATGGGGCTTAGACATGCCTCTGGGCTGTCCTATATTTATTTGTGAGGCCCCTTGCTCTGTGGGGAAGGGAACTGGAAGCTGGGAGTGAAGCAGGGAAGGGTGTGGCTTTCCCTAACTTGCCATGCTCCAGCATGCATATTTATCATTTTAGTGATTTCATTACAAAATATAAACAAGAAATAAAGCAGTTCTTAGCACAGCACAGGCAGAATGATTCAATGACCATCCATTCATTCATTTAGTCACCATATATTTACTGAGCACCTACTCTGCTCTAGTTACTCTTGTTCTAGGCACAAGAGAGGTATGGTAAACAAAACGAAGTTCTCGGCCTTTGTGAGGCTTATTTTCTTGTGAGAAAAAAATAAGCAAAATAGATATCTGTGTGTGTGTGTGTGTGTGTGTGTGTGTGTGTGTAAGAAAACGAAAGCATCCTGAAAGGATAGAGAACAACAGAGGTGTTTTTAAAAAGTTTGTACAGGGAACACCTTTCTGAAGAAATTGCTTTCGAAGAAAGATAAGAAGCAATGAAGTATCTGGAAAACGAGTTTTCCAAGCAAGACAACAGCCAGTGCAGTGGCCCCGGGATGGGGACATCTCTGCTGTGTTCCAGAAGTAGCAAGGAGGTCAGCCTTCTCGGAGCATACTGAAGCTGACTGACATGAAGTAGGGGAGGAAGCTAAAGTTCAGTTTGGGTCCCCTAAAATTGTATGGACTGTGTAGACTACACTAAGGACTTAGCATTTATTCTGTGTTTGATGTGAAGTCATTGGAAGGTTGCAATGAGGAGTATGATACTTGCATTTAATGTAAACCACTAGGGCTGCTTTTTGGAGAAACTGTTGGCAGGAGTGCAAGAGTGGAAGCAGGGAGACAATTTTAGTGGCTCCTGCAGTAATTCAGGTGGGAAATGTAGGGAATTTGATCTGGGCTGTTAACTGTCTTCGTGGCAGTACATGAGTTTAGAAAGACACAATGAACTTCTTTCAGTCCTGTCAGTATAGCTCTGCAGCTGCCCGTGTGACCTCATTTGGAAATAATGTCTCAAAAGTCTAAATTTGAGATCTTTGTGACTGTGAGTCCAGGAGCAAAAGTAAGTTCTACTTACCCCTCCCCCCAAAGGTCCTGGCACTGTCCATTTTAGCCTTACGGAGTGGTCCTATCTCAATCACCTACAGCGACAGGTTCGTTGACATCAGCGGAGCCTGTACTCACGGCTTTAAAACACTCAGTGACTCTCTTTGAAGCACTGCTGTTTCCAGCTCAAAAGCCCTGGGGATCTTTCTTGGTGATGACCTGAACCTCTTTTCACTTAGCCACAGGTACGACATTTCTCAAGATCTCTCAGTGTCTTCCCCTCCCTAACTTCTTCCTCTGCCCGTGCTTTCCATTCAAGGAGGGAAGCTGGGGTCATGTTTTGTGGAGGAAGGAGTGGATTAAACTACTCCTGGCCCACATTTTCCACTATGCAGTCTCCTCCAAACAGCCAGCTCAGAGTAGCTTAGAAGCAGAAAGACTTTTCTCTGTCTTTTCAAACTCTCCTGTGAAAGACAAGTAAAACTATACGAAAAAAAAGGAAAAGAGTAGTTTTGTGCATACATTTCTATGCCTTTTCTAAAGGTTTTGTTACATTAATTTTTTGTATTTTTTGAATCGCTTACTGTGATGTGAAATTTTTTTCGCTTTCCACTTTTCTCCAAGGACATAATATTATTGCAGGCTTTCTACTAAAAGATAAAATTACTGCTACAAGTAGTGTGAAGTCACAGAGAGATCATATTCCAGATTGAATAGTTTCTGAACAAAGAGGATGCTTTTTAAAGATTCTAGCAAATGTGACTTTTCAAGGGCCAATGTGGACAGTCTAGACACTAAAATTACCTAGCCCATCAACAGATGCGAGGGGCCGTGGCTCTCAGGGTAGGCTTGAACCATACATAGGGCTGTCTGCTGACAGTTGGAAAGAGCTGACTGGGGTCAAACTTCAGAAACGTTAGTTTTCTTTCCTATTACCTTGATTCTCAGTGACTTTCATATATAAAATATATATGAAAAATTTAAAAATGTTGTCTTTAACCCATAGTTTTAGTGTTTCAAAGTACTCCCACATTTACTACAGCAAAATACATATATAAGCATCTTGCAAATTGTAGAGGACCATGCAAAAGGAAGTTGTTAGGATTATTCCTGCCTCATTTTTTTTCCTCATGAAATCCTAGGAAAGGTAGTTGTTAATACAACCCTCCTCATATAAAGAAGAAATCAGGACAGTTACAGAAAATGTCAGTTCCATGTCCTTTTTGCGAATGATTTGGAGATTAGAGAAAGCCAGTTAAACATTCATTGTATCAACTCTATTAAAACTATAAAACAGTTTTGACGATAGACCTATTTGTGAATAGAAGAAGGATGCTGTGAAGCCATGAGAGAAGTGACATAACCTAATTTGCATTTGCATGGGCACAGAAAAGGCATTGTAGAGGAAATAAAAACTGGAGACAGAAGAACTGGAGGTTAGTAGGTGGTTGCAATAGGTCGAGAGAAGATGGTGGGTCTGGATGAAGTTGGTAGACATTGTGATGCAGAGAAATGAAGGTATTAAAATATAATTTGAAGTCAGAATTCACAGTTCTCGTGCTGGATAGGGTGAGGGAACAAAATGAGAACTTTCTGGACATAATTGCATTAATGGTGGTGGCACCCTGTCCTAAGACACGAAACAAAGGAAGAGGGACTGAGGAGGGAAAAGAAGATACTACGTTACAGTTTGGATATGTTGAGTTTTAGGTGTCTGAGGGGTATATGAGAGGAATCTAGTAAGCAGTTGATATATGAGTCTGGCATATAAGACAAAGAGATCTTAGATGAGAGTACAAACTTAGGAATTAGCATATTGATGGTAAGTGGAGAAAATTACATCATTAAATTGTGTGGAGCAGGAGAGGGTGTCTTATCTTGTGAACTGGCTTAAATAATGCACAAACTATTTTGTATGTATCTCTGTTCATCATTCTGGAGAATGAGTGCATAGCTTTTCTCAGATTAAAAAAAAGGTTGAGAACTGCTGGCATAAAATGAAAAGAGGGCCCGAGACCAAACACTGAAGCACCCACATCTGTTAAAAATAGTCTCGTAAGGACATTTTGGAGGAATGGCTAAATAGGTGAAAGGAAATCTAGAATCACATAAACCAAGGGGTAACAATGTTTCCAGGATATGGGTGTTGCCAATGATGTCAAATAGGTCCCAAAGCTCAAATAAAAGGAGGCCGAAAAGTGCCTGTTGGGTTTGTTTTCAAGGCAGTTACTGTGGCCTTGTCAAGAGCGGTTTAATATGGACTAATGGGAGCAGAAATCTTCATGTTGAGGGGTAAATGAGAGTGAGACAGGGGACTCTCAAACTTTAAAATAAGAAGTGCCTAGTGCTTAGCTAATTCCAAGATGAATAACCAGGATTCATTTTGTATCCTTCAAAATGGATAAAACAATTTTCGATCTTTTTTGTACTCATTTTCCTTTCATATTTCTTGGAAATCCTGCCTATTTTCTCATGATTTAGTGACATTCTGTTTCTTCTCTAAAAGAAAAGTCAGAGAAAAAGTCTGTAAGCAAAACCTTGTCCTTAGTCCTACATGGAAGCCAAAAGCAGTAGAATTTACTTTGGGTACTGAAACTGCAAACTTACAGCTGTATCTTTTCATAGCTACAAGTTAGCATTTAAATAATAATTGAATTGAATTCAATTATATTCAGGGAATCACCTGGCTGGACAATGGAGTAAAAATCTGTAACTTCAAGAGAGTGTGGGGCTTCCAGTCAAGAGTCTAGACTATGTCTAAATCACACCCAAACTAGTTATTGTAATTATCAACCAAATGGTTTGAGGACAGCATGCTGGTCAACCAAAGAATGAGTTAAGTTTTTATTGTTCAAGAGATTGCTTTGTCATTATAGAGGCAAAAACACTGTTAAAGATAGCTTTTTAAAAATAAAACTATTCAATAGAAGGGATTACACTGAAAAAATGTGGTTTGTTTCCCTTGATAACACAAAGGTTTAAAAAGACATTTTTTCTGTGAAGTCCATTATGGCAGAATTTAAAATTCTTTCCTCCCTCCCTCCACATATAACCGTCATAGTTCATGAGCACTTCGGTGTGCTTGCTCTTGTATATGTCCATTTCCTGCTACTGCATCTGAAGAATCTTGGGAGCAGGGACTGTATCGTATTCAGCTTGTATTCCTGATCACTAGCACAATAACTGGGACTTAATAATTCATTGAATAAATAAATTATTTTGGTATTATTTACCCAAATATACCTATCAGTCTCATTTTGGATTTCCATTTGTGCAATAAGAATTAGAATTTTCCTATCGTCTTATAGCTAGAGATGACCATTTTCCCCATTATACATTTGAAACATTAATAATAAGATAATGGAAAAGAAAATGTCATGATTCATTTAAAGGCAAAAAGCAAATAAACAGCAGCTAAATAACAGACATTAAATGTTGCACATATGTCGAAGAAAAACAAGAATGCTTTTCCTAAAATTTGGAACGTTGATGAGGAAGATTACCATGGCATTAGAATTTTTTTGGCTAAAAAGGAACCTGATGCAGATCAATAGCTATCTTATTTAAAAGAAAGAGAGAAACGTAAGTTGGTGACTCGGTTCTACTGACAGAAGACTCTGTTAAGCTCAGAGCTGTTACCTGAAATTTTATGAGAGTGATTGGGATGCATGTGGCTGAGGAAGGGAATAAGGACAGTTTTCTTTGGTTGCAGTAGTTTCACTTTTTATAGTTTCCCACCCCCTTAGGATCACAAGTGGATCCCCTCAGGAACGACTTACCACTACACCAAAAGAAAACATAGTTCAACAAAATGTAACATGCATACATACCTTTTGATAAATTTATTGAATTGAACACTTATGTATTGGTCTAATTTTATCTTCAGTTATAATATAAGGGCCAATGAGAATTTTCAAAGTGATTCAGATATAATTATCTTTAGCAAATCATAGTATCAGCATGGAAGGATGAAACTCATTTTCACATTCTAAAAACCTTAATATGGCAAGTATTTAATGTAGCAATATGTATTTGGTTAACAGTGAAAAACAAACTTTGGATAATATGCACTCAAAAAATTCTTGTGGGATTTTAAAATATGAAATAATGGTTTTAACATTATTATGTAGGATCATGAGGGTATACATTTCTGCAATACTTAAGAGATTTTATTAAAAATTGTCAAGGAATAACAGTGGTCTTTCATTTATTATTATGTCATCATACATTTATTGAATGCCAGGACCTGATATCATTCCCCTAGTGATAATAAGCAAAGAGGCAATTTTAAACATATAAATTTTTTCTATATAAAACCATGTGAATATATTTCTGCTTATTGGAATTCTGAGTGAAATTTTCTATCTATAACATCTTCTAGGAAGTGTTACAAGAATAAGTTTGTGGAATTTTTAATACTTGCTCTTAGATTATACATTAATATGCCAATAATATTTGCAGCTACTGTCTGAACAACTTTTCCTATAGAATTTTTTAGGCAGAATCTGAGAGAATGAAAAGGTTCTTTTTCCCCTGACCGTCTAAACACATCAAAATTAAGGTACTTTAATGAATTTTCCATCCTTAAAATAAACATGCTTAGAAAAAATCTAACTCTTCAAAGATTTTACTTCCAGTCAAGATGGCAGCAGAGGCAGATATGGCTCACCTCCTCTCACAACCACATCAAAATTATAAATAAAATATAGAACAACCATCACTGAGACCCATCAGAAATTGAGTTGAAAGAAAGTCTGACAACTACAGAATTAAAGAAACTACATCCATCCAGACTGGTAGGAGGGGCAAAGATGCAGAACGGCCTATTCCCACATCCAGTGTGGTGGATAAAAATGTGGGAGAGATACCTTGGGAGTGAGAACTCAGACACACACCAAGCTCCCCAGCCCAGAATTCCAGTGTCAGGATGATAAGTCCCCACAACTTTTGACTGCAAAAACCAGTGGGGATTGAGTCAGTGAAAGAAACTTCTGGAGCCCCAAGCAGTTCCTCTTAAAGAACTTACACATGGACTCACCTACTCAGACTCAATCCCTTTGAACTCCAGCAGTGGGATAACAGCTTGAGAGTAGCATACAGGGAGGAACTGAAGTGGTTGGCATCAAGGTGAGCAGAGGCCATTGTTCCTTTTATGAACACTTATCCCACAGAGCCAGCAAGCTAGTGCCATATCTGAGACTCCATCAACCTGGCTAACACTGTTTGACCTGTCTTGGTGATCCCTTGAGACTCAGCCCCACCCAACTTATGGGTTCACCCAAGCTGCTTTTCCATATGAATGATTGGTCTTGGCTCATGCTTCACAACTTCCTAAATCCTCTCAAACAAGCAACAGCTGGCCTCAGTGAGCCCCAGGCCTGGCACTAGCAGCAGCCAGCCTTGATTCGCTTTGCCTGGGAATCTCCAAGCCCAGCAGTAGCAGCCATGTCAGATTGCTTCAGGTAGGGTGGCCTGGGAAAAACACAGGTGGTTTCTGACCTTGGCCTGCACCACCTGGAAAATGCCAGAGGCTGTATATCCAGTGGACAGCTACAGACCATGTCAGAGTACTCCCACCCTGACCCTGTACAACTGATCCTCCATGAAGGGCAGAATATGGTGGTCAGTGGTCACAGCAAGTCCTTGCAGCTGGCTGGCCTAGGTAAATCTTTCCCATTGATCTGCCAACAGCAATCAAGTCTCAACTACAAGAAGAACATGTATTCAGCCCACACAAAGGACACACCTTGAGGACTCAGATTGGGTGATAAAGGAGACTGTGCCACTGGACCCTACAGGACACCTACCTACATTAGGCCATACTACCAAGACACAGAGTCAAAGCAGCTCTACCTAATATAGAGAAACAAACACAAGGAGACTGCCAAAATGAGGAGACACAGGAACATAAGGCAAATGAAAGAACAGATCAAAACTTCAGAAAAAGAGCTAAATGAAATCGAGATAAGTAACCTATCAGAAGCAGAGTTCAAAACACTGGTTATGAGGATGCTCAAGGAATTTAGTAAGGACCTTAGAAGCATAAAAAGGTCCAGTCAGAAACAAAGGATACACTAATTGAAATAAAGAATAATATACATGGAAATAACAGTAGAGTGGATGAAGTCAATAATCAAATGAATGGTTTGGAATGTAAGGAAGCAAAAAACAACCAATAAGAACAACAAGATGAAAAAAGAATGCAAAAAATTAAGGAAATTATAAGCAGCCTCTGGGACAACTTTAAGAGGTATAATATTTGTTTCATAGGGGTACCAGAAGAAGAGAAAGAGCAAGAAATTGGAAATCCATTTGAAAGAGTAATGAAAGAAAACTTCCCTGATTTGGTGAAGGAAATAGACATGCACGTCCAGGAAGCACAGAGAGTACCAGAGAAGATAATTGCAAAGAAGTCCATTCCAAGACACATCGTGATCAAAATGCCAAATGTTAAAGATAAAGAGAGACTCTTAAAAAGAGCAAGAGAAAAATAGCAGTTAGTTATCTACAGGGGAGTATGCTTAAGACTGTCAGATGATTTCTCAAAATAAGCTTTGCATACTACAAGGGATTGGCAAGAAATATTCAATCATGAAAATCAGGGACCTACAATCAAAATTGCTCTATCCAGCAAAACTATCATTTAGAAACAAAGGACAGATAAAGAGCTTCCCAGACAAGAAAAAACTAAAGGAGTCATCATCACCAAACCATTATTATGTAAAATGTTAAAGGGACTTATTTAAGAAAAAGAAGATCAAAACTATGAACAATAAAATGGCAAAAAATACATGTCTATTAACAATTGAATCTAAAAATCAAACTAGTAATGGTTACCAGATGGGAAGGGGTTGTGGGTGAATGGATGAAGAAGTGAGGGGATTAAGAAATACAAATAAAGTAGTCACAGAATAGCCATGGTGACGTAAACTATAGTATAGAAAATGGAGTAGCCAAAAACTTATACACATGACCCATGGATAGAAACAATGGTGGGGGGATGGCCTGTGGCAGATGCTGCATGGAGGTTGGAAAACAGGGAAAAATCAGGACAACTCTAATAGCATAATCAATAAAATGTAATTAAAATAAAAAATTTAAAAAAAGAAAAGAGCTAACTCTTTAGGGTGGCTTTCAGCATGTACCTCTACATTCACAGCAAAATGAATAGATTCCCTCCCTAATTCTCCCCATCCCCAACAAAGAAAACAAGATATATTGACAATTATTTAAAAAATTGAAGATTCAAATGTACTGTTACGCTTGATCTTATTTATCCTTCCATATTTATATATACCTACCCCTGAACTCTCTTGACCCCTAGACTCCAAGTCTAGCTTTCTGCTCCATATTTTCACTGGAAGTATAATAAGTATTTCAAAGTTAACATATCTAAAACCTATGCTTGGTCCTTACCACTTCTAGCATCTTTCTTTCCCATAGTCCTCTCCCTTGTAACAACCTGCACTACCATTCACCCAACAGCTCAGGCCAAATATCTAGGAATCATCCCTTCCTTCACAATTTCTTTACATGCAATCAATCTCCCAGAAGTTCTACTAGAGTTATTTTCCAAACGTATCCTGAATACGTCCATTAGTCAGCACCTCCACAACTACCACCTCAGTTCAAACCACCATCATCTCTCATCTGAGTGATGATCAGGATCTCTAACTGATCTACGTGCTTCCACCTTTGTCACCCTATAGTCTATTCTCTACTCAGCAAATAACCTTTTAAAAATATAAATTGGAGTGTAGATTCACTAAATAAAACTCTCTAATAGCTTCTCACTGCTGTCTCCTTCCACAGCCTGCAATGCTGCAATGGTTTCAATCTTGCCTGTCTCCCAGACCTCAATTCATTTCACTCTTCCCTCACTCACTGTGTTTCAACTTGAGTCCAACAAACCAGAGGATCTATGGTGAACGTGCCAAGCTCATACCTCCTTAAGGTAATTGGATCTGCTCTAATGCCCCAGATCTTCACATTTCACTGTGGGGTGTGTGTGTGTGTGTGTGTGTGTGTGTGTGTGTGTGTGTGTGTGTGTGTGTGTGTGTGGGGGGGGGGGTATTGTCATTTGGTAGTCAAATAAAGTGTTACCTCCTCCATATGCACCTAATCTAAATCTTAATCAGGAAAATTTTTACCCATTACCCTATAGTTTTTCTTTCTTCTTAGCTCTTATCACAACTGATATTTTCTTTTTTAGTTTGTTGTCTAACTCTCCCAACTAGAAAATATTTTCCATAAAAATAGGCATTTGGTCTGCCACATGAACCACAGCATCCATATCAGCTAAAATACTGTCAGTCTATTGTAAACACTTGCTAATATGCGCTGAATGAATAAATAAATAAATTCAATGCCAGAAGTTTTAAATAAGAATATTTAAAATTTAGCAATTAATAAGACTATACTAAAAGGCTGTGCCTTTGAGAATTAAGTATTAATGTTTTAATTGCAAAGGGCCTGAGAAATCCAGAGGACATTATTTCAGTGATCAAAATACATTGTATTAGGTCTGGGAAACAGGTTTTTGAAGTATCATAATACCCAAAATGAAACCTTATGAGGCTGTTGGTTGAGATCAATTCTTTGAAGTATAAAAACCTGGAGATGGGGTAAAAGAGGCTGACAAAGGAGCAAATGCAGAGAGTGAGAGCTGTTCGAAGTTCTGATAGGGAATTATAACCAGGGAAGTGGAAACTCACCAGGGGAGAAGAGCAACCTTTAAGAGCATCTTTACCTAGCCTGGCCTGAATTGAGTTGAGATTACAATAAAGGTTTAGGGGGAGGTTAAAAGTTATTGTATGATAACATCTTGGACAGGTGGTAGTACTTTTAAAAATACTTTTTAAAAGGCTCTGTCACTTTTTGTCATGATAGGTAACTTTCACAGAAGAAGAGTAGATAATACTCAGAGGGAGTATGAAAAACAAAGCCTCCATAGGCAATACTCACAGTGTACAAAATTTGCAAAAGGACAGGTGAGATCTTTGCAAGGTCCAGAAAAGGATATAAACAGTAGATGGTAACCTTGAGGCATAAGCATTAACACAAAATTTAGAGTTAAAGACACACACAATCGATCCTAATTATCATAGCAATGTGACAAATGTTAACCCAGGGATGCTTCTTCTCATCACCCAGCAGACAGAATGTAATGTGTGAATTTGGAATAGAAACTCATTTTGCGTTCACACAACATAATTATGAGGTAAATTTTCTGGAAAAACAACGCATGTAATAGATTCCAAAGTCAAGTGGAAGTGATTTTTAAATTATTTGCTATTTTAAGTTATTTGAAATAACCAAATGTTGATTTTATAGCTATATCATCACATATTTGAAATGAATGAAAGAATAAATGAGTTTATATACAGTGAAACATTAGATTGGAGTAGTAATTGGCTGCAAATAGAAAGGTGGGGCAGTTCGTTATATAAACTCTCATCACTAGTATAACTTTATGCTTGAAAATTTATAAATGTTATATGTAAACATAAGCATGTATAAAAACCAAATGAATTTCAGGCTAGAATGCACCAGATATATTATCTAATCCATTTTTCATCATTATGGGCTTAAGTATTCAGCTTTACCATTAAGCCAGTACTCATACATGTGATTAAAATTATTATGTGAAGTATAACTAAGGAAACTTAACCCACGGTGTCTGAGTTTTGTTCAAGGTCACAGTATTGGTTTAGGATGGAATTGGTGAGGCTCTTTCCTTCTAGGATAAGTCTCCTAAGAAAAACTCATCCCCATATCCATCATTCGATAATTCAAACCAATTTAGTTAAAACTATTGAATAGATTATTTATCAAATTATTTTCATTATTTGAATTTCTTTTTCATTTTCCTTTTTTTAAATCCTCATCCAAGGATATTTTTTCATTGCTTTTAGGGGGAGAGAGAGAGATCCATGTGAAAGAGAAACACCGATAGGTTGCCTTCTCACACACTCCCGACCAGGAATCAAAGTAGAAACCCAGGTCTGTGCTCTGCCTGGGAATGGAATGCGTGACAGTTCCATCTACCGGTTATTCTCTAACCAACTGAGCCACACCAAGCAGGGCATTATTCACTGGGTACGCTGGCCCTGGCATTTCCTGGGTGGTGAAGGCCAAGGTGAGCCCCTACCCGTGTTTTGTCTGGAGCCGCCCTGCCTGAACTCTAAAGCCATCTGAGATAGCTGCTACTTGTGCTGGGCTTGGAGATTCCCAGGCAAAGCAAAGCTGTGAATCCAGGCTGGCTATTGCTAGTGCCAGGCCTGGGGCTCACTGAGGCCAGCTGTTGCTTGTTTGAGAGGATTCAGGAAGTTGTGAAGCAAGAGCCAAGACCAGCCTTTCATATGGGAAAGCAGTGTTGGTTGGCCTGTAAGTTGGGTGGGGCAGAGCCTCTGGGTATCTCCAAGGCAGGTCAAACAGGTTGATGGAGTCTCAGATATGGCACCAGCTCTGTGGGGGGAGGATTTAGAGAAAGGACAGTGGCCTCTGTTCACCTTGATTTTTGAATGAAAAATTTGTCTTTATTTCTTTTAGGAACTCTGGAACTCTGGAGTGACAGTTGACAGCCGATTTCCTTATGGCAGATGACCAGATAGAATCAGCATTAACAATGTGCAGAAAATGCCACATGTGGGAGTAATGACAAGTGTGTCAGATGATTGAATATTAAGTAAAGCTGAAAGTTAATAGAAATGATTTTCCCTTCTTAGTTTGCAAAATAAGTTAAAAGTGCTTTTTTGCCTTTGCAAAATTATCTTCTGAAGCATGGCTTTAAAATGAAGATAGTGGTTTTTATATATGCTCTGTAAAAGCACAATTTACACACCTGACAGTCACATAGCAGTTTTGAGCAGTATATGTTTAATAATAAGTGGGGGGTATAAAAGCCCAACATTGGGGGAAAACTAAATAATAACAATCAGATGATGAGTTTGTTCCATTAGGATGAGCGATCATAATCAGGCATGAGAATGTTCAGGTAAAGGTACATCCCCAGTCCTCTGTCCTCCTTTGACTTGTCACCAAAGGAGCTTGTCAACAGAAGAGCGCAGACGAGCACGAACCCAGCCTCCTGCCGACGGGAAAGAGCCCACCGGCTCTTGCCTCTGCACACATTTTTCCTTCTTTTCTTTAATGAAAACCTTTAATAGCTATTCGTAATTTCAGAAGCAATAAACAGCCAATACATATAATTCAAAAATACCAAAAAGCACAAAGGAGAAATGAAATTTTAAAAATAAAAATTATCACCATGTTGATTACTCAAATATAATCCCTGTTAAAATCTTGGTATATCATTACCATTAAGTCATAATCTATAATTTGCTTGTATTTTTTCTTATCAGTTATGTTAAAACCAATTTCTCATTTCAAAAAATATCATTCTACCATATGGCTTAAATGCTTGCATACACTGTTCCAATATATGGATATACTGTAACTCACTGGACGAGTCCACAATAATTAGAGAGCTAACCTTCCATTTTTTGTTATTATCAATAACTTCAGCTTCATATCAAACCATGTCTTTTTAAATATGATATTAAAATGTTTATTAAAAAAGAAGCGTTTAGAAAGTTTTGACAGGAAAAGGAATGGAGACTGCTCAACTCTGACAGCTGTTAACAGTACCTAACTGCAGTGATGCAGGAGCACTCTCTTCCAACGTGGATTTAGGGAAAAGTACAAAACCCATGTAGACACATATTCTGAACCACAGTGACACCAGTGAACGTATTTAAACCGTGAAATAACTGAATTTGTTAGCAAACAAGTTTCTTTCTAATGAGTTGATTATATGTAAGATTATATGTAAAATTACATGTAAAACTATGTCCTGTGCTTTTTTTTATCCTAAAAAAGCAAGGCACCTCTCCTTACTACCTAAGCTTTATGGACATTAAACTATATGAACGGAACATACACACAAACACATATACACAGGATATCTGCAAATTTGCAAAAACCTTTTTTTACTGCCTCGATGAGTTCAACTGTGGTCAGTTATCTTTATAAATTAGAACATTATAAGTAGAGATACTTATTAGAGCTCCCATATTAGAGTTTTGAAGCATGTTAATAATTTCATATCAAATGCCATCGCTTTTCTGGGCAGGTATATTTTGTAGCCAAAACACAAAATCAAGTAACATATCCAAACTAAGAATACAATTTGCTACTATCTTTTAAGAAAGAAAATATTATTTCTTTTCCCTGGACTTAATTTCTTGACTCACAGCTGTAGTGAATTCCATTTTTCTTTCCCCAAACCTAATACAAATTCCACACATATTATGGATCAGAACATAAGCTTTTTCAAAAATCCATATAAACCAGCTGTCTACAAGTGTCCTTTTTTGTTTTATTGGTTAGATGCAAATGTACTTTTACATAGATCCCAGAATACAGAGAAAATTCTCTATAGCCACATCCAGCAAAGTGTGTGGTACAATATTGTAAGAATAGTACATATTGTCTTCAAGATCAGAATCTTTAAGCAGATGCACATTATGATAATCAGATAATAAATACCCAAACGAAGCTGTACATTATCACATCTTTGAACACTTTTTCCATTATACAGATCATAAAAATGAATTGTGGATTTTGAGATTAACATGACCAGTAGATAGTGATGTCAGTGGCACTATAATATTGAAAATGTGAAAAGATATTCTTGTTGCACTTACTCTCAATTCGAAGCTACAATGCCAGCATCAATTTAAAAAATACTATGCTCTTTGTTACCAGAATGCATCTTCACAAGCAGCCATTATTTAAGACACTAAAACACTAGATCAGCATATATATATATATATATTCATATATATCATGATATAAGTTAAACTCATACTTACTGATTTTGCAAAGGAGTTTTAAATTATGATGAAAGTTTCTTAGATTATATACATGGTGACTTTCACCTAGCCTGTTCCCAATCTTTGTGTTCTCTAATCATATAAGTAGAATTAGATGTGATACACAATAAAATATTAGCCATAAAATCTGAAGCAATTCTTACATCTTGATAATACCGAAGTCTAACACAAAAATAATGCATTCTTCTTTCTTTATTCCCTGAAAGCCACAAAAAACTATTAGGCCTCTCAGTACACCTACAGAAAACAAAATTTGTAATTTTTAAGAAGTATTTCAAAATTATACTTGATGTAATGGAAACAATTTTGTATGAAAAACAGTAAGAAACTTAATTTCTATTCTTGAATTCTCATTAAACCAAAGATTACATAATTTGAAAATGACTAAATTAGTAAATCACTATAATAGCCACATAGTTTATAACTGTCAACCTGGAGTCACGTAACCCGAATGTGAGTTCTAGGTAGAGAACAGAGGAAAGGAGAGTTTATGGGTGTCGATTGTGCTCTGTTCTGTCCTACGTGTTTGTGTATCTCATCTCAGTTCATCCTCACATCTGAAGAAGGCAGACTATGTGTTTCTTTTAACAGATGTGCAAACATTGGCTCAGTGGTTTGATCTAACTTGCCTCCAAGTGACAGAGCTAGGACAGACACATGCATTTGCAGGTGATGTCCATCCTTGGCCCATTACTGCACACATTCTCTGGCTCCTCACTTAAAATTGAACTTTTTGCACATTAGTTTCCTTATGTGTGAACCAGGATAAAAATCCTGTGTTACCAATCTCTTAAGGTGTTTTAAGAATCAAATGCAACGTGAAACAACTTTTCAAACTATGTGGAGCTTTGCAAACATAAGACTTAACAGAATAAAAAGCTAGTTTTATTAGCCATGAAAATCACTATGCATAATCTGCCACAGTCCCGTCTCCCTTTCCTCTTTCCATTTGCTCTTCTAATCTCTCTTCTCTGATTCACTTCTTCCTTCACAGTGAAAATTGTCTTTCTGTCAGTTTAAAGTTGTCAGCACTCCAATAGGAGTGCTGAGCTTATACCCTAGGATGTATCCTCCCTCTGTCCTCCTGTTTAGTCTCAACTCGCTCTAATATGGCTTTCCCACTCCACTCCACTGAAACCACCAGTTTCTTCACAAGCGCATTTCGTGCCTTTATCCCAGTTAGGAAAAAAACGCATCCCCTTCTCTCAGAAATTATTGCATGGGCCAAATACAGGCTGATGTCCATGTTCAGTCAACTACTTGTACAACTATATTCGACCAATAAACAGTACTTTGGTGGCAAGGTCATTTATAAATGACTTCTTACAGGCAAAAGCCAATGGACATATTTAGACTTCATCTTCCTTGAGTTCCTTGGGACATCTGACGCTGCTGAGCATTCCCTCCCAGAATCAATCTCCCTTCCAAGGATAGCTGACGCAGGTGTCTCTTGATTCTCCTCCTAAAGCTCTGGCCATTGTTCATAGTCTTCTTCACAGGCTCTTCTTTTTCTAGCTGCTTCCATGTTCCATCTGTCTTAAGCCTCTTTTTTTTCTCACTCTGCCCAAATAATGAGCAACCCATAAGGTGGCATAGTATGGTTTTGGGCTAAGTTCTGTAGCAGGCTGGAATCCCTGAATGTAAGGAACCACCAAATCCAGCCTTTGGTGGAAGTGTTAAGAGTGCTCTGGGAGCAAAGCATTGGTATTGCTTCCATTTATGTGGTGCACTCCACCTCCCATGCACTACCCCACACACTATTGCCCTAGAAGAAGGTTATACACACACACACACACACACGTGCACACACACACATATAATGAGGGAAGCTGGTGGTGACAAGGGGCACCTCATTCATTTCCACAGCTAACACTTGTCACAATACCTGATACACAATAGGTGTTGAGGGAATGTTTCATTGAATTGAATGAATGATTCTAGCCCTGCAACCCTGAGGTGCTGAGCGACCTGGGAAAAGTCACCTCAAACTCTCTGGACCTCAGATTTCTCATGTATAAAATGGAGAAAGTAATAACAATGCTTTTCTGGGGATGTGATTTTGAGAATGAACAAATATTTTTGAACTTTGAAATGTTATACAAATGTAAAATGTAAAAGATTTGGAAATTGCCTCTGTGTTGTTCCTTAACAAATGTGCCTGGAGTGTAATAATTTAATAATAAACAAAAACTTTCAATTCTGAATTTTTTATTCAATAAAACAGAAAACCAAAATAATAGGGATTCCTATTATTTTTGTGGACTTCAATTAATTCTTCCATCTTAAATCAAAAAATTATAATCTTTTAACAATTCTGCATTTCCCGAATTCATCCTGAAGTTAAAAAATGTGCTCCCCTCTGTCCTGTCATTTTCCTCCGTGGTCCATGGAGCACATGTCTTCTGCTCTCACCTTTGTGCTGATGACTGAAACTATTGCCATCTGGCTTTTGTTGCCACCATTCCTCTAAATTGTTCTCATCAAGATGATCAAAACTTTTTTCCTGCTAAATCCAATAGACACTTTTAGCCCTTATGTTACTTGACCAACTTAGCAGTGTTTGACACGGTTGACCATCCATCTTCATTGAAATGTTTGCTTAGCTTGGCATCTGTGACATCACATTCTCCTAACTTATCTTCACATTTAAATTTCCTTCTGTGTCCTTTTCTGCATTACCTGTTCCTTGGGTTTGTGTCCTGGGCTTTTTTTATGCTACATTTACTACATAGACAATCTCATGCACTCTTTGGCTTTTACTTATGATCTAGGTTGGTTGTTCTCAAATCTCCTCTCAGTCCGGACTGTGCTTCAGTGTTTTACACCCAAGTAGTTACGACTGTCTACTTGACAAAATCAGTGAGATGTCCACAGAAAGTGTAAACTCAACATTATCAAAATTGAATCTGTTATCTTTTCCCTTCCTCTTCCTGTTGTATCCCTGCTTTACTGAATGGGCCCAAGTAAGAGCTAAAGTCTGATGCAGGCAAAAGACGCCAACAGTCTAAGCATCTTAAGCAGAGGGAACATAATTTAGGGTCTCTACACATGATGTTCCTTCCACCTGGAATCGTTCCTCTATGCTCTAACCCCTGACACCCTGCCATCTCTTTTTTGGTTAAATCCCACTAATCCTAAAGTTTTCAGTGTTAATGTAACCTAATGTGGAAAACTTTCTTGAACCTCAAAGTCTGAGTAAAGTACTTTTCCTATGTGTTTTGCAGAAAGTGGCCATAGACATACAGAGGGCCCATAGCCATATGAAAGGATGCTCGGCATCACTAGCCATCAGAAAGATGCAAATTAAAACCACAATGAGAAACCACTTCACACTGGTCAGAATGGCCATCATTAACAAATCAGCAAACAACAAGTGCTGGTGAGAATATGGAGAAAAGGGAACCCTAGTGCACTGTTGGTGTGAATGCAGACTGGTGTAGCCACTTTGGAAAACACTGTGGAATTTCTTCAAAACACTAAAAATGGAACTGTCTTTTGACCCAGTGATTCCACTGCTGGAATATACCTTAAGAATCCCAAAACATCAATTCAAAAGAAGTTATGCATTCTAATGTTCATAGCAACACAATTTACAATAGCCAAGTTCCAGAAACTGCCCATCAGTAAATGAGTGGATCAAAAAACTGTGGTACATTTACACCATGGAATACTACACAGCAGAAACAAACAAGGAACTCTTACCTTTCATGACAGCATGAATGGAACTGGAGAATATTATGCTAAGTGAAATAAGCCAGTTGGTGAAAGACAAATACCAGATGATCTCACCTATAAGAGGAAACTAATGAACAAAATAAACTAACAAGCAAAATAGAACCAGAGACATGGAAACATGGAACAGACTGACAGTGACCAGAGGGGAGGAAAGGGGGGGATAATGATGGAAAGAAGAGGAAAGGGCTAGTCAAAGAACGTATATGAATGACCATGGACATGGACAACAGTGCGGGGACTGATTGTGGGGCAGGGGCTGGGCTCAGCAGAGGGCAAAGAGGGGAAATTGGAACAACTATAATAGAATAACAATAAAACTTTTTTAAAAAGAAAATGGTCGTAGATATTTTTCCTCTTACTTATTTTATTATTTTATTTCATCTTTATTGTATTTTTCCACTACCATTTAGTTCCCTTATACTCCTTTCCCCTGTAATCACCACACCATTGTCCATGTCCATGAGTCCTTTTACCTTTTTGCTCCACTCCTCCACCCCCTAACCTCCCCGCTTACCTAGCTGCCCTCCTGCTCTCCATCTATGAGTCTGTACCCATTTTCCTTGTTAGCTCAGTTTGTTTACATTCCATATATGAAAGTGGTCATAGATATTTTTCTGTCATAGATGCTTGTCACTCACACAATTGTAACCATGTCTGTCTCCATCATGAGGCTTTCAGCTCCATGAATCCTGGTACCGTATCTGCTGTGTTTGTCTTTGCGTGCATAACTCCTAACACAATGGCTGGCCATTTCATGCATCTGTCCTTGTCCCTGCTACTTGAACTATACCCCTCATGCTCTCAGTGGCACATATTTTTTCAACCCCCCTGACTCAGCTCAGGTGTTACACATGCTATACATTTTTCTTTAACTCCCAGATAGAATGTATTCCTTTCTTCTTTAAGATACCTCCCTTTCTTGGGGATTATTTGTTCGTAAGCAATAAAAACTCATTTCAACTGTTTTCAGTGAAAGATGAAGCTTTATTATAAGGATTTAAGCAGCTATGCTCAAATATAGGCATAACATTGGCTAAAATTTTGAAATATTTCTATTGGAAATATTGCCAGAATGGTTGCCTGAGTCTTTATAGTGGCCAGCCCAGCCACCACAGCCACTCCTCCAGGACCCGTTCACATGAATGGGAACTAAAGAATTCATATCTGATGTACCATGGAGTTTCTGGTATCCTGCTCCAACACCATGGATAATGGTTACCAAGGACTAGAGCATGAAAAAACACCACCCAGGACCACAAGACCTC
>PVKM010003391.1:0-57843 GCA_004027735.1 Carollia perspicillata
AGCAGAGAGCAGAGCAAGTGCCATTGTTCCCTCTCAGACCCCTTCCCCACATACAGCATGACAAAGCAGTGATGTGGGTTGTCCCACCCCGGTGAATGCCTAAGGCTCCGCCCCTGATACATAGCAGGCGCACCTAGACCAAAAAAAATTACCCAAATGAAAGAACAGATCAAAGCTCCAGAAAAAATACAACTAAGCAATGAAAAGATAGCTAACCTATCAGATGCATTGTTCAAAACACTGGTAATCAGGATGCTCTCAGGATTGGTTGAATTTGGTCACAAATTAGATGAAAAAATGAAGACAATGCTAAGTGAAATAAAGGAATATGTACAGGGAACCAATAGTGATGGGAAGGAAACTGGGATTCTAATCAACAGTGTGGACCAGAAGGAAAAAAGAAACGTTCAACTGGAAAAGAATGAAGAAACAAGAATTCAAAAAAAAAAAAAATGAGGAGAGGCTTAGGAACCTCCAGGACATCTTTAAACATTCCAACATCCAAATTATAGGGATACCAGAAGGAGAAGAGGAAGAGCAACAAATTGAAAACTTATTTGAACAAATAACGAAGAACTTCCTAATCTGCCATAGATTTCCAGGAAGCCCAGGAAGCGCAGAGAGTCCCAAAGAAGTTGGATCCAAGGAGGAACACACCAAGGCACAACATAATTACATTACCCAAGATTAAAAATAAGGAGAGAATCTTAGAAGCAGCAAGAGATAAGGGGACAGTTACCTACAAAGGAGTTCCCATAAGACTGTCAGTTGATTTCTCAAAAGAGACCTTACAGGCAAGAAGGGGCTGGAAAGAAGTATTCCAAGTCATGAAAGGCAAGGACCTACATACATCCAAGATTACTCTATCCAGCGAAGCTTTCATTTAGAATGGAAGGGCAGATAAAGTTCTTCTCAGATAAGGTCAAGTTAAAGAAGTTCATCATCACCAAGCCCTTATTATATGAAATGTTAAAGAGATTTATCTAAGAAAAAGAAGGTAAAAATATGAACAGTAAAATGACAGCAAACTCACAGTTATTAACAACCACTCCTAAAACAAAAACAAAAGCAAACTAAGCAAACAACTAGAACAGGAACAGAACCACAGAAATGGAGATCCCATGGAAGGTTATCAACAGGGGAGTGGGAGGGGATAGAAGGGGAAAAGGTACAGAGAATAAGTAGCATAAATGGTAGGTAGAAAATAGACAGGGGGAGGTTAAGAATAATATAGGAAATGTCGAAGCCAAAGAACTTATTTGTATGACCCATGGACATGAACTAAAGGCGGGGAGTGTGGGTGGGAGGGGCTGTGCAGGGTGGAGGGGAATAAAGGAGGGGAAATGGGACAACTGTAATAGCATAATCAATAAAATAAATAAATATATAAAGAAAGTGTGTGTATCCTGGTTCCTGAAATACCAAGTGTCTCCAGAAATTAATAGTGACCACATAGAGTTCCATGGATCTCCCTAGGAACATGTCCATGTGCACCTATGTGTGAAAGACAAATCACTGTGGAATAAACCAGCTGTAAGCCACCCCCAGTACCTCAGGCTACAAATAGAGTGGTTGGTTATTCAAACCTCCTTGTTCTGGATATGACATGGTCCCTGTGACTTCACAGGACAGGCCACATGAATGATGCTTTGAGAAGTCAATTTTAGCCATCTCACCCAAAAGGCAAGTTACATGCAAATGCAGGGGGTGAGGGGCAGGTAGGATTTCCTGTTGGGGAAGGAGTGCCTGGGAGAGACAGAAAGGCAAATGCAGTCTTGATGTGAGAAGCAAGATTTGCCTCCTGGGCACAATGAAAGGAGTGTCTTTGTGTTGCTTAGTCCCAAGAACAACTCGCCCTTTGTGATCAAACCTGCCAGCAGTTCCTACCTGAAGGACTGGAGAAGCCTGTCATCTCAGCAGAGGCATCCAGGGCCGGAGGCAGTGCAGCCAATGAAGGGGAAGAGAGAGGCCACCTTTCCCTCCCCTCACCTTGATGGCCTCCTGTTACAGGTGCATCCCTGCCATTTCAGAGATGCATGCCCTCCTACCATCTGGCCTCCCAATGTTAGATTTAGGGAATTCTATATTCATCTTGCTGTCCACACCCCAAATACTTTGCCTAGCTTGAAGTAATGTGGTTCCAACCTACATTTTCAGCTTCATCACTTGCCACTACCTGCAGCTAAAGACTCTTTGATGTAATCACAGCAGGCTGCTTACCTGGAATTCTCTTTTCCCTTCCTTCTCTTGGAAAACTCCTACAGAGAAGTCAACTCTGCTAAAAAGACTTCCTACTGTATAGGGAAACAGAGTCACTTTAATAATATTTTTTAAGAAAAATAATTCTGCATTCTTCAGTTTTATAGTTCTACTCCTATTCCACTCATCTTCAGGACTGATGATTAAATCATCTTTATATATTTGTTTCAAGCATCACTGCCTCCAGTATGTCTTCCAGTGTCCTTACTTTTTATCCTGAGCCTGAGGCCAGGATAACTGCCCTTCTTCATGCCCTCACAATGTTATACCAGTAGCTCTCAAATGTTACTGTGTATTAGAATAACTTGCAGGACTTGTTAAAGTGCAGTTTGCTGGAACTTATCCCCAGAGTTATGGTAGTAGGTTTTGAGTGGGAACCAAGAATTTGCATTTTATTACATTCCAGTGATGCTGATGCTGATGCTGTTGGCTCAGGGTTCACACTTTGAAAACTTCCAGCCTTTACTTACCTCACATATAATTCTCTCATTGTACTTCTAGCATGTGTTATAAATTACTTGTTTATGATTGCATTTCCCCTACTTGTTTAATCAGTCAATAAGGCAATATCAGATAATGAAAAGCATTACGAAAAATAAATTACATTATATTATCTATTATTTGTGTAACAAATCACCCCCAAAACTTAGCTTCAGGCAATAAACATTATCTCACAGTTTCTATAGGTTAGGAATCGGGGAACAGCTCAGTGGGGTGATTCTGGGGCAAGGTCTTGCCCGTGAAGTTGCAGTCAAGCTGTTGGCTGGGCTGCAGCCTTATCTGATGGCCCAGCTTGGGGAAGATCCTGTTCTGAACTCACACATGGCTGATGGCATGTCTTAATTTCTCACTGGTTGTTACCAGAAACTTCAGTTCCTCTCTGAAGGATACACTATTGTTCTCCAAACATGACAGCTGATTTCCCCAGAGCAAATGATCCAGAAGAGATAGCACATCCTCAAGATGGAAGCCATGGTCATTTATAATTTAATCTTAGAAGTGACATACTATTATTTTTGTCTTATACAGCCAGCCACACAGACCAAACCTAATTCAATATGTGCATCACTATCACAGGTGTCCCTGTCACCACACAGGGTAGTGATTCTATTTATGTAGAGGGTCCAAGGAAGACTTTTCTGAGAGTATGCAATGAAAACTGAGACCTAAATGAAAAGAATTAGCTGTGCAGAGATCTGCTTTTTTAGAGGAAAATCAAAGGTCCTGAGGCACAAATGACCATGGAGTATTTGAAGAAGAGAATGTAAGCTAGTGTGGTTGTGGCAGAACCCGCAAGGAGTCAGAGGAACCGGCATCATTAACATCAGCATCATAGAATTTAAAAACACCTACTGTTCTCAGGGTCTTATTGGAAACAAATAAGGAAAAAATACATCATTCCTAACTTCAAGGAACTGACCTTCCAGTTGAAGAACACTCCATGTTTTTTAATTAGTGCAATAAGAAAGAAAGTTTAGATAATTCAGTATCAACTCATTCCCATTACCACACCCACTGTTTCTTCTTGTATGACTTCCAATTATGTGTAATCAACCTAGGAGCAAGCAATTGAGTGAAGCCAAGGCCATGCCTTATACTCATCAAATTTAATGAGCCAGGACTTTTCTAGTATTTGCTGAGTATACAACCTAAAACCAAGACAACACTGGAAGAGACCTCAGGAATCTTTCCGCCCTTCCCTCTTCACCTCCAACTTGATTTTTAAGGGAGAAGAAATTGAAACCAGTAAGCAACAGAAACTAGTCCTACGGCCCAGAGCTTGCGCAAGAGCCGTCCACCCACTAATTAGATTAATAAACTTAATAAGCACCCATCACATGCAAGTTGCTCAGAGTAGCAGAGGAACGGCTAAAATCCAGTCTCAGGATCTCCAGGTCAGCCTGATTTCCACAGCCGGAGGTGATCCAGAGTTGCCTCAGGTGTGGGAGGAAGCCCAGAAAGAGGAAGTCAGGGCTGAAAAGCAGCCTCCAGGCTCTCCTCTTCTCCACCAGAGCAGTGACACTTCATCTACTACTTCTGTAGGATTTGACAAGTGAGGCTCCTGCTAATCGAAGTTTGAAAACCACTCCACAACACCCTCCTTCCTTCTTTGATTCTATAGCCCAGAGATCAGCAAACTCCATCCCATGGGGCAAATCCAGCCTACTGCCTGTTTTTGTATGATCTGCGAGCCAAGGGTGGTTTTTGCATTTTCAGATGGTGAAAGTCAAAAAAATCAAAAGGAAAACAACATTTTGTCACACATGAAAATCAGGTGAAATTCAAATCTCTGGGTTCAGAGGTAAAGTTAGAACACAGCCACACCCATTCATTTCAGAACTTGTCCACACCTGCTTTTGTGCTATAATGGCAGAGCTGAGTAGCTGTCACAGACACCAGGGCCCTCAAGCCCGAAGTATTTACAATCTGGCTCTTTACAGAAATGTCCACTGACCCCTGGTGTAGCGAAGTTTCCATAAAGACCTTCATTCTTCCTTCATGCCTTCTTTCTTTCTCTCTGCCTTCTTCCTTCCCTGAAAAACTGTATTATGAGTGTACATTCAGAATCTCATTAACTGGGACCTATAGGCATACTTTTTGATGCTAGAATATTTGGGTTTGTGGCCTAGGGACACATAATACTATGGTGTCAATTTCTTGATTCAAACCACCCAAACTCCTATCTGCTTTTCTAATAATATCCTACAGTCATGTAATGGAAAGAACTTAAGTGAATAACCCACCACTCCTGATGGAAACAGATGCTATTGATGAGTTGCTTTTTTCCTGCCCCTCTGGGCCATGAAAGTCTGAGTTACAGAAAAACAGAGCTAAAGTACATACAACTCCACTGCCTGCAGCTACTGGAGCTCCCCTACAGCTCTGTAGAAGGGCAGAGACAGGAAGGGGCTAGGAGGCAGGACATAAGCTCTCCTTGTTGCAGGTGTGCATTGCTAGACAGTGTTCATTTCTAGAGGTAATCTGGGCTGAAGTATAGGCCAATAGCTCTTAGAAGCATCTGCAGTATTAAGCAATACAATGTATTTTAAAGGTGTTCCTTCTCACTATTAACCAACGATATGCAAATTAAGACTATTAAGGTACCAATTTTATACCCACTAAAATAATTTTAGAGAAAATTTAAAATTATAAAGCCTGGTGCTTGTAAGACTATAGGGGAAAGGGAACACAATGTATTAGAAAAATCATTTTAGAGATCAAATCAGTAAAATAAATTGAGTCAGTATACTTATGCCTTTTGACAAAGAAATTCTCCTGACAATTCACTCTAAGGCATAAACTCAAGAAAAAAGAAAATTCATTGCAGCATATTTACAGTTTGTTATTTAAAGTAACAACAAAAAAAAAACCCCAAACCTTAAATGTCTTGGTAAAACATTTTGATTAATTAAATTGTGGTAAACTAACCCAATGAAAATATTTTGCACTCATTAAAATGGCCACATCGGAACATTAAAAATTTCCTTTCAAAATAATATTAAAGTAGAAAAATAGAACAAAAAATTTTATATACGTTGCAGTTAATGTAAAAATATGCATGCATCTGACTAAAAATTGGGAAATGAAGTTCTAACAGTTCTTTTCTGTTATGCACAAATATTTGTTTCAATTTCCGTGAAAGCTGCTGTAATAAAACCCTTTGTTTTCCTTTTAACCTCACATTTTGTAATAAAAGAAGACAAGGAAAAAGAAGAGTAGGGACTGATTTTTTACCACATGACTTTTAGGGACATTGAGCAATGACATTTTCTTCGAGGAAGGCTAGATCGTAACCTCGGGGTACCTTACAAGCTTACAACGCAGAACAGGAGCCAAGCTAGGCTCTCCCCAGGAGCTCTGGTAGTCATGGCACCACCAGAGATGGATGCCCCTGATGGGAGGTGGCGATGGGGCCACTTGAGAGAGTGATTCAGCAGGACCAGATGGTATTTGTTCAATAGCTCATTTATTTGGATCAACTCACGTACAAAATAGCAGGGATTCTGACAAGGACATGTGATGATACCTCATTTCCTTGAAGATTAAGAAGCTGCAGGCATACTATCTGCCCTCCAAAGAGAGCCTGGGAAGGCAGAGAGAGGCTCCGAGGTGGCCAACCCCTGAGCAGAGTCCAACTTCCATGAGACAGAAAGAGCGAGAAAGAGGTTTGTCCTATGTTATGGGCTGAACTATATCCTCCTACCGAAAGAAAGGGATATGTTGAAGTCCTAAGCCCCAGAACCTCAAAATGTGACCTTATTTGGCAATGGGGTCATTGCAGATACAGTTAGTTGAAGCGAGGCCAGACGGGAGTAGGCAGGCCCTATTCCAACGTGAGGCATGTGTTCCTGAGAAGATGAGATGCCACACAGAGAGAATGCCACGTGACAGTGGAGGCAGAGACTGGGGCAGCGCGCCTTCAAGCCATGGAATGCTAAAGAGGGCTGACTGTTGCCAGAAGCTAGGAAGAGTTAAGGAAGGATCCCCTCCAAGTTTCTGAGGGAACATGACCCTCTTGACACCTTGATTTTAGACTTCGAGCCTCCAGAATTGTGAGACAATACAAATTCTATTGTTCTAAGCCACCCAGTTTATGGAACTGTGTTACAGCAGTCTTAGCTAGAAGGTGAATCCACCCCGAAAACCTCTGTGGCTGAGTGGATCTGAATCACTTACTTTCCGTTGATTATTTTTTGGATTGCTGGTCATAACCTGAGTCTTATGAATACAATGATTAAGTAGAAATAACCTGACAACTGGAGACCCAGTTTAGTCCTAAAGCAGGGTGGACCAAGCAGAAATGTGGGCTATGAACTGGACACCTTCTTCACACAGCAGCATGAAAGCATTTAATGGGGCAGGGCAGAGAAATGAAATGGGGGGATGGAGGCAGGCAGAGAATATGGTACTCATATACTGATACGTAGTGTGTAGTATGTATGGTGGTTAAGCATGTGGATCCAGGGTTCCAATCCCAGGTATACCACCTAACTAGCTATGACACCATGATGAGTTACTTGACCACCCTGAGCCCCAGTTGTCTGATCTGTAAAATGGAAGTAATGATAGTTTCTACTCCACAGGGTTATTAAGAAGAATAAGTTACTTACTACTTATAAAGTACGTAGACCTCTACCAAGCACATAATAGGTGCCTAATATCACTTCTACCTGCAACTATTCTGTGGTGGAGATTTTTATTAGGTTTATGAATGCATAAAGAAACTGAGTCTTCAAGAAGTTAAAGAACATACCCAATGTTAAAAACAGCTAGTCAATTGGAGATCCAACTGAGGCAAGAAGGAGCCAATGGAGGGCAAAGCAGGAATGTGACATGTGAGTCAGAAACCTTCTGGAAAACCAGTCAAACTGGGAGCTGGGTTACCTTGCCCGTGGTCTATTCTGCCTTTACTCCTTGGCGGTACTGATGATCTGAGTTCTGGTTGACTTGTTGCCAGTTGGCTACACAGCCTTCAGAAAGTTATTCGCATGTATTAATCTACCCCAGGGTTTCTCAACCTCGGCGCCACTTTCTTTTCAGGCCAGATAATTCTTTATGTAGGAAGTTATCCTGTGCACTGAAAGATATTTAGTAGCATTCCTGACATTTATACTGTAGATGCCAGTAGCACACCTTCCCCAGTCTTGATAAACACAAATGTCCCCAGACATTACCAAATGTTCCCTGAGAGGCAAAATGGTCCCCAGCTGAAAATTACTGAGCTACATAAGAGGGTTAAAGTACCTACAAAACTGTTTAATTGAACCATGTGGGTAGCGAATTCGATAAATGTTTTCAATCTTTAAAAAGAAACAAAATGCATTTCCCAATGTAAAATATTATAAGAAAGATTCAGTATTATTTATCAGTCCTCAGTTGCCAAGTACAAAAAGAAGCATAAAATAATTCTTCCCTTAACCAAGTAGGGGAAGGAAGAAAGGTGTAAAGGCAAGGAGTATTCTTGGAGTCAAAAGACCTAGAAAGGAATCACCCACAAGTGAGTCAACAAGAGGACTCTATGAAGGAAATAGGATATGAGCCAGGTATTGACAGATGGGAGCAATTTCTGCAGGCCTAGATGCAGTCTCTTGTAGGGAATTGGATGTGTCTAGACTCAGTCCACAGTGGAAGCCAGGTGAGAACAGAACAGGAGCTGAGTGGACTTGGGTCTCCTGAAATAGCTTTCTGTGTATTTCCCTCTTCCCAGAGGCCTTTCCCACTTTCATTTACAAACCAGATAATCATCCTTCAACACTCAATACAAATGCTACCTCCTTTCAGAAGCCATCTCGGAACTCCCAGATTTAGTAAGATGTCCCTTCTTGCTCCGCATTGTCCCTGGGACCTGCCCCCCATCATTGTCTCTCTTGGGGCTGCTGTTGGCCTTTGGGGTGGGACAGTTCATTGAGTGATCAAGTACGACTGTCTTACGCATGGCAGGAAATTTAGCATTTCTGACTCCCACTCCCTAAATATCTTAAGTAAACTCTGCGATCATTGGGACGACCCAAGATCTCCCCCATGTCTTTTCAATTATCTCTAAGTGGGCAATACCACTCCCAGTTAAAAAGCACATCTTGGTACTTGTTTTTGCCTGAAATTGTGTGTCTTTCTGCTCTGGCCATGGCAATGGTAAGCTCCTTTAGAATAGAGAGTGTTGATTTCAATGCATACCTGCAATGCAAAGACCTAGCCCAGGGCCTAGTTTGTAACTGGCCCTTGGTAAATATTTGCTGATCTAATTAAATCAGAAGGTTCATCTGGGGAAATGCTGGAAACTCAGAACTGAAAGATAAATTGGGGCCAGACAGTATGAGACTTTGCATAGGCTGAGGAACATGGGGTTTTGTTCTATTAGATGAAACATATGAAATTAGCATTTTTGTAAGTCAATTCCATATGGTCCATCCTAATATAGGGTAGTATTATTATTTACTTAAGGTTTTATCTAAATTGAAATACTTCTCTAGCTTAGATACCTAACTTTGATCTCCTCTTAAAGATTAATATCCATAAAATAATGAGTTAGATATACTGAAATTTTTCTTCAGAAAAACTGAAACTTTAAAATAATTATGAATTCCTAACAACTGATAATTATCCATGTACCACCTAACGTTGTACCAGGTGCCACCAGGGGCCCCAGAGCCTGCTGTTGAAACTGTGCTCTAAGCAATGGGCATAGACCCCTGTAAGCTGGGGGAGGTGGTGAGCGTAATGGCTGTGAAATTAGGGAATGACGGGGCAGGGGTCCGCGGAGGAACCATAGAGCACAAGAAAGTCATGGAGAAAGAAGAGGAGAAGGAGAAACAGGGACAAGGGAGGGAGACGCAGGGGAAGAAGGAAAAGGGAGAGAGCAAAGCAGGAGGCACCACTGGTGGCATCAGCTCGCTCCCCAGTTGGTCCCATGCTCCGCCCCAGCGCTGCAGGACAATCCCTTCAGAGCCTGATGATGTCTATCAGGACTGACAGAGCCTAGCACCTGCCTATTTTTAGATGAAATTCATCATTTTTGCATGTTATTTTAGGTTCAGATAAGGGCTCCAACCCACAGCAGCTTCTTCCTTTGCTGCCAGCAGGAATGTAAACAAGATTGGATCTCCCCCTGGCAGGTTCCATATTCAGCTCTGGCATCAGAAGCTGAATTTCCACAGCAAGCTGACTCTCCTGCAGGCAGCCAGGGGCTGAGCCAGTCATGGTAGTAAATGGATCAATGGGGGTGGGAACTACTTTGACCCTGGTGCTGTCTTTATTCAATTTCTCTTTAGTCAGGCACTATTTAAGTCAGCACTGCTGACATTTGGACCAGATCCTTCTTTGCTGTGGGGGGCTGTCCTGTGCACTGTAGGGTAGTTAGCAGCACCTCTGTCCTCCAGCCACTAGATGCCGATAGCATTCCCCAACCCCCACTGTGACAACCAAAAACAACATCTGCAGACATAGCCAAATGTCCCCTGGGAGAGAAAACCACCCCCAGTTGAGAACCACTGGTTTAAATCAATAAATTAAAGCCATAATAGTGTAACTCAAAATATAGTAACACACACTCCTAACCACTCGATGGACAGTAATTAGAATTTCCAAGCTGCCTCATAGAGGCAAAAGAGCAGAATGTTCTTATTTATTCACAATTGCCTGTAGGTTGCTACTGGCGCTCTGTGAAAAGCAGCCGCTCCACTGGGCACAGGCTCTCAGGCCTTCCACTGGTGTCAGGGCCACCACCCACACCCTGGCCTGGGAGGAAACCACCGCTCTCCTTACCTGCTTCATCCCAAGCATGCACTTGCTCCTCTTCTTTAACTCCACACAGCACATCAGAGATTCAAACGTACTTGTTCATTAGATTTTCCCGGAAGCTCAAGGACACTACTAGGAAATTATAGTACCAAGATAACTGCCAAACCCTGCTTTGACCTTCCCTGGCCAATGCTGGGCTGGCTGTCAGTCTCACTCTTAGCCTCTCTGCATGGGACCTGAGCTGGCATGTTTTCCCTGCCAGAATTGCTCCAGTTAAGTCTGTTTCATTGCAACTCGGCAAATCTTTGCCCCTGCCTTGCACCCAAGGCTCACAAAAGGAAGTGTTTTCCTCTAAGTCCTGACTACTTCTCACATCCCACGTCCTCAGTCCCCACTTCAGGAGCCATCTCCTCCCAAGATAACTGACAACAGAACACCTACAAGTCTCTGCTCCCATCACAGGAGGGTAACCTGATGTTGTGTCCTCAGGAAAATAATCATTCAACAGGCTGACATTGGAACTTTTCCAGGGTCTGGGCACATGGGGCATGAACAGTCCAGGAAAAGTCCATTTTTCCTCAGTTTCTCCACATTGAGACTAAACTGGAACACCAGACACACCTCCATAGGGATATGATCATCATAAAACATGGCAAGGTTTCATGGAAACCTAGAGAGAAGCGTGTAACCCAGGCGGAAGTGGTCAAGGAGACATTCATGGCAGGAGTACAATGACAAGAAGTTGGCCAGAAAAAGCCTATAAGGGGCTAGGCAGGAGGAGAAGTGGGGACTGGATCCCCACAATGTATGAAGACAGTTACTGCAGTGCAGATTTTCAAGGATACAAAGTACAGGATAGATTGGCAAGAGATCAGATTTGGACCAGGTCAGATTCTGACCTAAAAAGACCGAAAGAAAAGGGGATCTGATGACTTGGCTTTAGAAGATGATCCTGAGGCTCATGGCTGAGTTCCACTACCATGGCCCCTCTGACAGCTGGCAACTCCTCAGATGGATGTACTGGCCACACTCCCCTTCAAAAAGGGTTACTAATTTCAGTTTTCTATCAAAAAGTTACTT
Source organism: Carollia perspicillata (assembly GCA_004027735.1). NCBI lineage: Eukaryota > Metazoa > Chordata > Mammalia > Chiroptera > Phyllostomidae > Carollia > Carollia perspicillata. The sequence continues at coordinate 11,578 of PVKM010003391.1, forward strand.
CTCATTTTCTCAACTGTAAGGGTGAAAGGAAGAAGAATTTCTTTTTGTATACTTACTAAGCCAGTGTAAAATGAGAGCTTAATATTAGAACCAAGGTAAAAGACTGGCCAGCACCTCCCTGGGTCCCAGACAACCTGTTCTCTTGGAACACCTCTTAAAGGAGTGTGAGTGTAGGATCTATGCTGATGCCTGACCTAGAGACCCAGACCTACACACCCTCAGGCCAAGTCAAGGAATTCCTGCTTTCTCAGACCAGCTGGTTTTTATTATGGACACCATTAAAATGTCCATACTACCCAAAGCAATCTGTAGATTCAATGAAATTCCTATTAAAAGACCGTGGGCATATTTCACAAATTTAGAGCAAATATTTCAAAAATTTATATAGAACTAAAAAAGACCCCAAATAGCCTCAGTGATCTTAAGAAAGAAGAACAAAGTAGGAGGAATCACAATACCCAATATCAAACTATATTACAAGACCACTGTAATCAGAACAGTCGAGTACTGGCATAAGAACAGACACATAGATGAATGGAACAGAATAGAGAACCCAGAAATAAACCCACACTTTTATAGTCAACTAAAATTTGACAGAGGAAGCAAGCACTTACAATGGGCTAAAGATAGTTTATTCAGTAAATGGTGTTGGGAAAATTGGACAGATATGTGTAGAAAAATGAAACTAGACCACCTTACACCACACATAAGAATAAATTCAAAATGGATCAAAGATTCAAATGTTAGAGCCTAAACCACAAAAGTCCTAGAAGAAAACATAGGCAGCAAAATCTTGAACATTCCCCATAGCAGTGTTTTATCAGATATATCTCCCCAGGCAAGGGAAACAAAAGAAAAAAATTAAAAATGGGACTACATCAAACTAGGAAGTTTTTGCACGGCAAAGGAAAACATCCACAAAAGGAAAACGTATTCACTGATACATCTCAGCCCAGTTTGGGTTGATAGATTTGGACCTGGAATACAAGGGAGGAATCAAGGATAGAGCTGCTGATTACACCTTCAGATACTTACTTGTCCAATATTGATGCTATTGTATTCTCTTAACCACAGCCTTCTGGTGGTGGTGGCTTTCAGATAGAATTTCCTGATCAAAACCCAAATGTCAGAGGCTGATAACAACCTTAAAGAGATCCTAAGGAAAAGTCAGATGGGATTGTCTCAGTAGGCTTCTGGGTTAGAAGAGTCACTGTCACAGATTTAAGGCATTCCCTGCAGAGGTTCAGACCACAGCAAATGTCTCATGGAAGGGACCCTCCATAAAAGGAAGACTGGGTGGGGGTGTGGCCCAGGGAGTTTACTTCTGTTCCAGCTGCTCCCAGCAATTGCGCTAGCTCCAAGCAGAGGCTGTAAGAGCAAGAAGTCCTTAAAATCTAGAAGGCATCTTTAAATGTATATCCAAATGTGAGGCCAGAAGTTGCAATTACCTTTCATCAATGTTCCAACTCTCTTTAGCCAAAGTTGACTGGGGCATCGTGTTGATTAGAATTCTGAGACTGGGTAAAGGCTCACTGGGAAGAGAGCCAGAAAGGATAATGTCAATAGTTGAGATTCTTAGAGTTCCAAACACCAGAGAGTCAACTTGAATTAGTGCAAGCAAAATGACAGGAAGTTATTGGTTTCTATTAGGGAAAGAAAAAAAACATCGAATGTAGGAAGATGGGCTGCAGCCATATGGTGAGTTCCAGCCAGAACTGAAATTCTGTCGGGACTTGACCTTCTTTCATCTCTCATCCCTGCTTCAATCAATGTGCTGCCCTCACCTACTTCCCCTAAGAGGGGCTTCTTCCATGCAGTAGAGATGACGGCCAGGGGCTGACTCGGAATTACATTTTCAGGTAAACAGAGATGAACTGATCCCCTCCTCTGGTTCCTTTTTGAAATAACCACAGAAAAGATGCTGATTGGCTTGGTTTAGGGAATGGGTTCATTCCTGGTCCAAGAACAAATGCCCAGAGTATGGGGCATTATAATTGACCCAGGTTGGATCAGGTGCCCACTTCTGGGGTCAAAAAGGTAAATTTTGTGTGCATGTGCATGTGTGTGTACCTGCACGTGTGTGCATGTGTGGGGGAAAACAGAGGGGGAAAAAAGAATATCTACTACTACAGATATGCTCAATTTAAAGCACTTTGAATCTAAGTGAAACTTTTAAAACTTGAGAAATTAAAAATCTATTTTCTAAACTCCTTTTTGGAAACAACCTCTGTTCCTTCTTCTGATTTCCATATTATTTCATCTGTAAACCCTTTATACTCTTTATCTCCTTAGCAACTTATTTGAGTTCCCCTACAAAGCCATAAGTACCTGGGGATCAGATTAGATAAGAACAACTAAGACTTCTCATAACCAAACTTGCTGTTTCTGTTCTTGTGTACTTGATCTTCCTGCCTACTGCATATATAAACAGTTCCTGTCCTATCTAAGGCAGTCTCGTAACTTACATTCTAGACCCCATACCCTCTTATCTACTCAAGACTTTGCATTTAATATAACCTCATCTGTCTCTTATATAAAGCACTGTCCCCTCTTTTGGATCATTCCAATTAACATATAAATATACTATAACGCCTTCCATTTTTAAAAAGAAAATCTTTACCTTATCCCCATGTACCCCTCCAACAACTGCCCCATTTTTTTCTCTTTGCAGAACAACTTATTAAAATGGTGAACTCTGCTATCTGTCACCAATTCTTCACCTCCCCTTCCCTTGTAACCTACTATTATCAGGATTTTTGTTTTCACCACCCCGCTGAAACTACGCCTGTCAAGCTCCTCAACATCCTCCAATGGGTAATTCCCCGTCTTCATGTTACTAACTTCTAAGCAGTGTTTAACACTTAATTGTGCACACCTCCCTTCTTAAACACTTTCTTCATTTGGCTCTGTGACAACACATTCTGCTGATTTTGCTCTAACATACCTGGCTGCTCCTTCTTTATCTCTTTTGCTGGCTTCTCTTTTTGTTCACAACTTTTAAATATAGCAGTGTACTTGGCTCTGTTCTACACTTTCTCTGGAGAAATACAACTCGGGCCTAAATGGAAGTCTATGTGCTGATGATTCTAGTTCAGAACTCACCCTTGATTTCTAGGCTTGTGTCTTCAACTGCCTATTCAACGTCTTCTTTAGCATGCCTAACAATTTTTGAACTTCCTGGAGCCAAAACAAACCTTGCCCACCCCTCACTTCACATTTGCTTCTCTCCAATCTACTCCATCTCACTTAATGATACCACTCTTCACCAGTTGCTGTCTATAATTATAGGAATTATCCTGTATTCTTCTCTTTTTCTAACACTCCACATTTAAACCATCAGCAAGTCCTGTTGATTCTGTCACCAAGACATATTCTAAATAGGACCTCTCACCTCCCTTACTGGTACCAACCCAGCTCATATCACTACCAACATACATCTAGGGTCATCACAAGAGCTTCCTAATGGTCTCCCTGCTTCCACTCTCCCTTAACAACAGTTCATGCTCCATACAGCAGCAAGAGTGGTCTGTGGAAAAGATGTTCTGATCATACTTCTCCCTTGCTTACTACACACCCGCAGGAACTTCCCAATATGTTTTAAATTAAATTCAAAGTCCCTGGTATGGCCCACATGGCTTTGCTTCCTTCTACTTCTCCATCCTCTCTTCCATTCTCTCTCTTACTCAAATGTTCCTTCCAACCACATTAGTCTTTTTGCTGTCTTCCCTTCATACCAATATCATTCCCTTTTCAGGGCATTTACTCTGTTTCTCATGGAGAAAATGTTCCCCTCAACTCAGTTCTTCAGAGAGCTGGCTTCCTGCCATTCAAGTGTCCATTCAAATGTCATTGTCTCAGGGAACCTTTCTCTAACAATCCTACACACAGGAGTCACACTTTCCTGGTATCTCAGAAAAAAATTTATTCAGTAATGGTGCTTTGTTTTCTTTATTGTACTTTTCTAAATGATACCATTTGCTTACTTAGGTATCTCTTTATTTTCCATTTTCCTCTCACCCCCAGGTGTGAGCAAATACCATATCTGTCGTATCCCTTGATTTCAATTAATTTACCTACCTTTGTACTACTCCTTGATGAATATCTGGCAATAGTAAATTCTGAATAAATACTTGCTGAATTTTTTAAAAAAAAAACTGTGTCTCCCACTGTTCTTTTCACAGATGTTCAGTATCAGATAGGTAGTTGGATGAATGGAATGGGAATGAAAGAATAGATGGATGAATAATGAATGGATCAAGACACAGATAAATATATTAAGTCAACCAATTTAACATCTTCCTATTACTGGCAAATATAAAGTAACAACCATGTTCTTTTTTTCTCAATTATCTATTGATGTATAACAAACCAGCTCAAAAATCAGTAGTGTAAAACAACAGTTGAGCATCTCTCATAATTTAGGAAGTCGATTGGGTGATTTTTCTGATCTGCTTGGTAGTAGCTAGGGTGGTAGGGTGGCTGCAGGCATCTGCGTGTATGTGGAACAGTAACATCCAAGAGGGCTCACTTGTCTGCCTGGCCGTTGATGCTGGCTGTTGATTAAGAGTTCAGCTGGGACTGTCAGCCAGAGCACCTACATGTATCCTCTCTGTGTTGCTTGGGTTCTCCCAGCATAGCAACTGGGTTCTGTGGCATCCTGGGAGGGAATGTTCTAAGAGATTCAGGCAGAAAATCTAAGGCTTTTTCTGATGTAGCCTTAAAAGTCCCAAAGTACCTCTGCCACATTTGATTAATTAAGCAGTCACCAATGACAGCCTAGATTTAAGGCTCTAACTCCTGAAGTGAGGAGCAGCATGATGGTAGCCATCTTGAAGTCTATTTGCCCTACCTGTAAATGGGAAGCCCACCGAGTTCTGCAGGAAAATCACCCGCATTGGATCCTGATCCTTCCCTACTCTTTCTTGAATCGACTTTGAGTATGTGGACCTAAGTGTTTTATTTTAAGTGGATTAACTCTTGCCAATTGTAAATGAGTAAAGTAAAAATCTTTCCTAAGTCAAGTCTTTGTAACTCAGATCTGCATATCCATTATCTGAAAAATCACACTTTGGAATCCTTGCCTTTTCTTTGTTCCAAAAATACAATCTTGTTTCACTTTCTTTAATCTCTTCTGTGAATTCTAAGTAGGGTTATCTGTTTTTTCCATCTGCATGTTTCTGTCACCTGTTCCCTTCCCCACCACATCTCATTAGCTTGGATAGGCTTATACAGGAAGAGAAAAGTCAGTTCTAAAATAAGAGCTGAAAAACAGATCTGCACAACCAAATGCAGGTATAAATCAAGGCGAAAGATTCCAAGTTGAATTATTAAATTAGTGATTGGGTTCTATTCAGTCGGGATGCTACTATCTTTCTTTCTAGTGGTTCTTACCAGCTGCACATAAAAATTATATGTGGAGCTAAAAAAAAAAAAACTAAGGAAAAAAATCTTGAGCTTAATCCAAAGCTATGACCCAGAAGCATAAGGGATAAGGCTAGACACCTATATATTTTTAAGAATCCAAAGGTGACTCTGATATTCTGTCACCATGAATTACTTCTCTCAGGTTTCAAGATACCACCACATTAAAAGGAGAACCTAGCTCTATTGCAACGATGATTTATCTTATTAGAATATGCTATTTTTCTCTTGACAAAGTGACTGGAAATATTGGCTATGTTTCCTAGTGTGATTTTATGTCCCGATTTCTGGGTGAGTATATTTGTACATTTATAAGGTAACTTAAGAAGATAGCTTTCAATTTGTGGAGATTCACTTTCCAGGCATCTTTTCAACATTGATCCTATTCTGCAAAAGACATTAGCCTCACGAGAAACAGTTCCAGCTAGGTTCTCACTGTGCCGAATTTCCTCAAGTGCACCCCTGCAAGTGGGCCACAGCTGCAGCCAGCAGATCTTGCACTTCTCTTGTTCCCGCTGAGGAAGAAATGTGCTGAGGCCAATAACCTAGTGAATAAATCATTTTCCCAAGAAACCATTTGTAAGCCTCAGGATTGCTTTTGCCCAAAATAAAGAGCAAATTTAAAAGATAGTACTTTCTGTATGTATAGAACCTGTTATAATTTTCTAATTATTCTACTAACAATGAGGTTGATGACCAGAGCTCACATTTGTTAGGAGGCTCCAATGTGCCAGGTTTTGCATTAACCTAATAACACAGATCATCTCATTTAATTTTGGTAACACTCAGAGGAAAAATCTGAGACTTATACAAATGCAGTAACCTTCCCAGGACCAAATAGAATTTGAATTCACATCAAAGTCACCATGCTAGACTGCCTCTTATTTCCATCTGTCCTCCTATCTATCTGTCTATCTATCTATCTATCTATCTATCTATCTATCTATCTGTCTATTATAGATCAATAGATTAATAGATAGAGGTAGAGATAGATTCATTTGATATCACAAAACCCTAGTTGATCATCAGAATCAAGTATTATGGTCCCTCTTTTTCCATCAGAAAACTTAAGGTTCAGAGTTAAAACCACCTGCTTAAGGTAACACAAAAGCAGTTTTCTGGCCAGAGTCCTGTGGTCTTCCCACACAACCTGAGGAAACTCCAACAAAGCCAAAAGGATTTCTCTAAAATTGATTTGCAGTTTAAGCGGGGGGTGTGGAATATGGTAGTATGCTGAGCCCCATGGTGACATTTTCATTTCAGCCAAGAAGAATGCTTTATCAAATCCCCATCAGCCCAAGACTAGATCGTACCCAGATTTTGCAATAGGAACATAATGTTCCCTACTGTCCAGTGTCTAATCCTTTTCCATCAGGGAGCACATTTGCAAACAATGGCTCCTAACTGATGAGGAACAGGATCCAACTCTTACTCCACACACCAGGACCTTTACACCACGTTGGAGGCAACAGCCCTGAGGTTAAAGGGCTCTTCCATGTCTAACCACTGAAGCTCTTGCTTGAAGGAAGCTTTCCCAAAATGAACCCCCAAAGAAACTGAAAATGGCATGAATGTACATCCTGTTACTCAACACTCCCTGGGTTTCACAACGTGAAGTCAGGAAGAAAAGGTGCCAACATTCCTGAATGTTATAATCATTAAGTAGCAAACTCTAATGTTCCCACACTTGAAAGTTAAAGAGTCGAGGTTATTTGCTCTCCTCCTCACTATGGAATCACTGCAAAACCATATGGGCTGAATTAGGCATTCAATGCGAATGCTCCCTACCATTCCCTCTGGGGTGCCTTGGGGTTCATCCCAGGCAATTGGCTTTAAAGACAAGGATATCCTATTTGGAAACATAATCATGAGCTCTGATATTAATAAGCACTTTCTAACTTCAAAGCATTTTCATAACCATTGCCCTAATTCAATCTCCTAACCTTCCAGAGAAGGGTCAGGCTTCATCATTTCCACCTTACAAATGGGGAAACTGAGGCAGAGCTCTATAGGGTATGAAACCATGTTTTACCCAATTGTGGAACCAGTGAAGTAGTTAATAAGTTTTATGCTAAATTAATATATTAAACTTGAATTTTTTTTCTATTTTCATTTTGTGAGAGCAAAACAGGCATTTAAGACTGCATTATGATGGTGAAAAAGATCACCAGGCCTGGTTGGTCTTGACTTGGGGATTTAATTTCTCTAAGTTTTAGTTTCCTCATCTCAAAAATGGAAATAATAATAGAGCCTAATAATACTGTCTTATTGTTTGGATCAAATAAATTAATATATGTTAAAGTTTCTGACACACAAACACTCTATACATTTTAGCAGTTCTGGTTAAGATAGCTCCTTTTCAACAGCCATCCACTGATTGCACTTATTGATTGACTCATGTTTATTGATGGCCCATTGAGAACCCAAGACTGTTCTGTCTGGAGAAGATACAGCAAACAAGACAGACAAGGTCATTTCCTACACATGGAATGTATCTCTTCCCTACTATGAACACATTCATACAAAGATACTGGTCATTCTTCATTGCTGATTTTGGTTTGATCTTGCCATTGGTTGTTTTCCTAACTGGACTACCATACCTGTTCTGTAAGCTGGGTCCTAATAGCAAATGCTGGAGAATTTGAATACAATGGTCTGATCTTGGCTTGGTAACTGAACTGACTGAACAAAGTTTTGTCGAATTTTGACACCTAATTATTTTTGTCTCAGTATGCAGTTGGGAAAATATGTGTTGGGTTTCTGTTGTTGCAGGTACTACAAGGGGGCACTGTGTTGGAAAGGAGGAGCAGGAGGGGAGATGCAGGCAGTACTTCAAAGCTGATTGCAGCCACGTAATATCAGTAGGACTTTAAACAATAGTATCAGTAAATATGGTGTTCAATGGGTATGCAGTGAGCAGAAGCATAGAGGTTCTGTTCTCTGGAGCTTATTGCTTGAGAACCTCAAGGGTCTCAGCACCCCAACTCTTCTATATGTTTCTAATTACTACTACATTTATATATTTATACAACTCATATAGGTGTGTATATACATACACACATGCATAAGTTTTCAACAAACAAATGTCTGTTGAGTAATAACTAAAAGAGACGTTTATTGAGCTTTTATTCAAAGCCAGAAATGTTGATGCATGCCCTGACATATATTAGCACATTTAATCTCCCTGAGATTTCTAAGATGTAAGTATAATTATTTTTCTCATTTTGCAGAGGAGGAAATGGATGTTTGGAGATGTGAAAACTTGTTCATTGCTTATGAGTGGCAGGGTTGGAATTCAAAGCCAGTGTGGTCCACTGTATTCAAAAGTTCGCTATAGCAGAAAGGCTGAAAGAGAGGGAAGAAAGAGGAAAAATAGAAAGCACACGAGAGAAAAAAAGAAGGCAGGGAGGAAGGAGAAAATAATTCAGGCAACTTGAATTAAGGCATGGACAAAGCAAACTACGAGACTCACACCCAGATTCCCAAGCCCAAGAGCTTAGTGTCTGGGCCCACTGAGAGGAGATGGAGAGGAACCTGCTGGGAGCAGGTTTGTAATGGTGTGATGGGAGAGGGAAGAGGCAGTGGATGTGGAGACAGAAAGGCAGCCCCACCTCCTCAAGCTTCACCTAGGACAGCTCAGCACCCTAGTATTCATGGCAGTGATGGTAGAAATCATTTCCCAGAGGATGGCAGACCTACCCCTGGGGCTTCTGAGTACTCAGCACTCTGAGCCTTCAGTCAAAGAGGAGGTTCTAAATGGCCAATCCCAGCCTGGGAGTCATTTCTGCCCAGCCAAATCTTCTCATCCTTCAAGGCCTAAGTTAAATTCCTCTTTCCCCAGAAAGTGTGTCATAAAAATATTCACCCCCCCACCCCCCACCCAGTGCTCTCTACATAAATTGACAGTAGCCAATGTTTCTGAGTGTTCACTATGTACTAGACACTGTGTTAAATCCTTGACATATTTTTATCATTTAGACACCACGTTTGAATTCAATGTGATAATCTTTTGAGGAAGTTGATTTTTATTCCCACTTTAGCGGGGCCATCATGATTAAATAATTTCTCATCATTCTCTTGCTCCCAAGTGACAGAACAAGGTCACTAACCCAAAGCCCAGATTCTTTCCTCTGCAAAATAGCCCTCACAGTGGTTGACCGTTAGAAGATCTAGCCTAGGTGATAAATGAGCAATGATGGAAGGTGTCAGTGAGCAGTCTGGGACTTTTCCAAAAAGAGCATTGCAGCACCAAAGGGGGGAATGGGTGAAAAACTCCATGCTGGAAGCTGGACCTGCTCCAGAAAGGACTCGGTTCAAAGTATGATATCATGGGGACTGTCACCAAGAATCACAGATGCATATACAAGGGCCGAATCTAATTTCAACTCCAGGATATTTCATGAGACAGGGTATAAGGCAACAATTACTTGCTAAATAGATCATTAAAGGCATAAATAAAGTCAAAACTTCAACCAGTGAGGCAAAAATTACATGGGCTCCAATTTCCTTCAGCTGCTTGGAGCTGCCAATTTGAAAAGAAGAAATCATGGAGATAGTAAAGAGTAACAGATTGATGGACCACAGTTGATAGAAGATGATTCCTCTGATCCCACACATTCCCCCTCTCCCCACAGTATTAGCCCTTCACCTACTGCCCAAACCCAGACAGTGGGATAGAGTAAGACCTGTGATAAACAGCCCCCAGTTTCTCTCCATAGGAACTTCACTTTCCTCTGAATGAACTGAGCACTGAGTAAGTTCTGGTAAAAATCGAGCTTTATTTCCCTAGACTCCTTGTCCCTCCACTTCTGCAAAATCCATTCCCTAAGTTTTTTAAACTTAAACACACAGAGAGACACATACACACACCACAGTCCCTTGATATTTTTTAAACATTGATTTTGTCCCTTTCCTAGAACTTGGTTTCCTAATAAGGCTTCCTGTTTGGTAGATAAGTGGTGACACATGACAGAGGCTAAACTGGTCTAAATTGTTGTTTCCCAGAGTACATATGTAAGACACTGGGTCAAATGTCAAGTGCTATGGGTCATAATTTGCAAACCACTGCCTAATGAGATCAAACATTCCTCAATTTCCAACTCTTCTTGCTCATCTATTCATATTGCTCATATTCATGCCTCTCCTTTGAATTCTTTGCTACAAATATCTGTCCATTCTTTTCCCTCCTCCCCATCTTCACTGCCTCTCTTGCCTGGACCATTGCAAAGCTGAACACCTCTATTCCACCCTTCACACAACTGCAAAAATATGTTTCTAATGTTTTTGTATTTATAAATCCAATTATATGTTATTCTTTTTCAAATAAATTACAATGGGTTCCCCATTGCCCACAGGATAAAAACCACCCTTCTTGGCCAGGCATACCAGGACCTTCACAGACTTTTATTTCCCCCACCACCAATGCCATTCATTTATCTTTTCATTCATGTATTTAAAAACATGAAGCACCAACTATTGGCCATTCTGGATACATAGCCAAGCCAAACAACTTGTTCCCAAAGGTTCCCTGCCCTCTCTCAGCTCTGCTTCCTCTTACAACATTCTCTTTGCCTGGAAATCCTCCCTCCCTCCCTCCTCCATCAAACTCATTTGTCCTTCAGGATCAGGTTTCCAGGGTGTCTCTTCTGTCAAGTCTTGCCTAAGATAAACCTAGACACAATCTGCACACAAACATAACCTAGGTAATTTCTTTCCTCTTTACCCTCATCCACCTACCCTTTGTTAACAGACTGACCATGACTTGTAAAATATCATGTTAGGTAGTCACTGTTGATTAATCTATTTCTGTTATAAGGGGAGGTTCTATCAGCCACAAGGACAAGAGAGCAACAAATTATTTTCTGCATCCTTAACTCATATCCTGGCACATAGCAAGTACCTGTGAATGTTAGTTGATTGACACCTACCTTGACCATGTCCCAAGGAAGCCACTTTGTCATTCCAGGCTATTCTGAGGAGTGGGCAAGGTAAGTGGCTACCTACCCAGCAACATGTGAGAGGTTTTTCCATGACAAAATTTTACTGCAGCCAACTCCCTCTGCCCTAGTATGTGAGGTTGCAACATCATATGTTTCATTTTTAGCACCCACTGCCATTTTAATCTCTCCACCCACATTTATTTACTCAGCCAATATAATGCCATCATTATAAGCATAGACTGTTGACGAGGGTACCTGTCTCACTCACCAGCTTTGATGCTGTACCTGGGCAACCTGTCATTGGCTCTGTTCTTCCTTCATAAAACAGGGATCCAAATAATACCTACCCCACACGGTGGTTGAGAGGATTAAGGAAGTAATACATATAACATGTTTAGAATAGTATCCGGCACCCAGTCTGTGCCAGCTATACCTACGGTATTTGCTATCGTTTTCTATCAACCCCAAGATCGCATTTCATCCTAAGGTTCTCATAGCCCTTGAGTTCATCTTTCTCATTCAGGCCTCCCTGCTAGTCCTCTGCCCCAAATAACACTCTTTTTTTGTCTATCTATTCTTCAGGATGGAGTTCAAGCCTTCCTCACAGAGCTACTCCTGCCCACTCCTCACCCGGGCAAAGGTGACCCTGTTTTCATTTGTCTTACGCTGAAGCCTGTGCATGCCCTGATGCTTGCTTTTACTGGTTCCTATTTACTGTCTGTTCCCCCTATTGAATGAGGAGTGAAGCAGCCCCAAGGACAGTGTCTGTGCACCAAGCACAGCCTTCCTGAGATCCTGCCCTACACAGGCTCTGTGGTGTAGCTCCAACACAGCCCCCACTCTCCAGACACAGACAAGTACTCGGTCTTACATTCTATGGTAGTGATTAATGTCATAGTATGCAGCACTTCGAAAGGGCTCCCTAGCAGAGTCCTGGGCAGCTACTGGGAAATCAGCAAAGAAAAGATGAAAGGATAGAAGAAAGGCCAGGAACAGAACAGAACAGAAAGGAACAAAAAAGAAAAGAAAAGAAAAAAGAAAGGGAGGGGAGAGAAGGGAAGGAAAAGGAAAGGAAAGGAATAGGAAAGAAAGGAAAAGAAAAGAAAAGAGAAACAGGAAGGAAAGAAAAAAAAGAAGGTGTGAATTGACAGTATGGAAGTATTTTCAGTGTTTCACTGGAATATACTAACCACTACAAAAAGAAATTGCCTCCACTTTATTGAGAAACATAGTGGCTGATATCTTCATTGCAGTGTTTCTGAAAGAGTAACCAACATGCCATGGGAGACCATTTTTCACTGTGTGGATGAATATTTGAAATTCAAATGGTCATTCCATATTTTAACGTGTGCCAGAAGTAAAATACTAGCCTGTAAAACCTATCCTTTCACAGAGATTATTACTTTGTTTAGAGTGAGTTTAAACAAATAACATGTGAATAAAATTAGGGGGCTCTGATTTCAGGGCCCACCTAGGAAGGAGCTTCTGCGAGGAACTGTCTAATGCCACCACCAAGCAGGGACATAGCTAAACTCCAAAACTGCAAAAGCCAAAGGCACAACCCACCTGACCAGCATCTTCCAATATATATATATATATATCCCACACTCAACAGTGAGAAAGGGCCTCTTGATCCACTCTTGATCTACAGACTTCTAAAGTCTCACCTACAAACATGGTCCCAGTTCCTACATGGTGAGACTGAGGACCAGAGGAGTGAAATGAGTCATTAATATTTCACTGATTGAAACTAAATCTAACTGTAGAAAAGGCACTTTTCTGTAGAAAAGTAGGCACTTTTTTGTAGAAAAAGTGTACTTTAAAAATTAAACTTTGTCCTTCCTACAACAGAACTTGTATCAGAAAATAATAGATTATGTGGGTAATTCTTCTCCAGCCTAAATTTGAAACCCCCAAGGAATCTCGTTTGGACCAAGCAATTCCATATAAGCAATAGAAGGAAAAATGGTGCAATAAATGGCTCGTTAATATCTTTCTTGGTGGGATATACCATCTATCTATATATATATCTATATATTTATATATAGATATTGAGATATAGAGCTATATGTTGATATATATATAGATAGATATAGATATATGTATAAAACAGTCATGATAGGATCATAACTCATTTCAAATAGTACCTGGGGCTCTGCCTGCTACCTGTGGGATATTAGTCCTGGGAAACCAGCAGCTTCCAAAAAGAAAAATGTCCAACCTACTCATTATCTTACAAATAAATGACTTTGTTCTCTCTCTTTTTCTCAGGTTTATTTTTCCCTCATACTGTGCCAGACTTCCCATACCCTATTATTGTAGGGTATTGTCCTGACATGCTACAACACAACATAGTACAGTTCAGTGAATATCGACACAGCCAGAGTGCCATAATCATGGCAACAATGTATGTCGTCAGTGATTATTTTCATACTCGTCCCTGTGGATGAGAGATGTAAAAACCATGGTTGGTGCCCTGAAAAGGGACACTACAGTGAAGTAGGAAGGGTACAGAATTGAAGTGCGAAAGACAGCTTCCAAGGGACTCATCAACATTGAGATCCTGGCAAAATCATTTCATCTCTCTCTTCACTTGTTAAAAAGGGATTAAATCTGCAACTCCAAATTGCTGTAAGATTATATGATTCAATGTATATAAAAGATCTTCTGGGGAAGAGACAAGTATGTCGCGGATTATGACCGAGGGTTTCACGTGTTGTAGCACAGTTAGGTGCAAGCAGTTTGGGGAGTATAGTCTGTGGAGTTTGGAGAGTCAAGGAAAATGACAGGTGTAACTTACAGTGAGAAATAATGACTGATTCCAAGGAAAATGTGGGATTCAAATGGTTGAGGCTAGAGCTGTTCACAGGTAATGAGGTAGAGTTTCTTGGGTGCTCTGGTTCTTAAATTGAATGTTAAAAAATAAATATGAAGTCATAGAGAGGGGAAAAACGACTATGAGACTATCAAATTCATAGTCAAATATTTTTGAACACTAATTAAATTAGTAGATACTCTAAAGTTTGCAAAGCTGGTGTAGACAGAGAGACTATAGCACAGCGAAGTAAAAACCACCTTGGACTGGAAAAACCAAGATTCTAGACTCTGCTCTATAATTAACTACATTTTTTTACCTTGGAAATTTGTATCAGATTCCCAAGCCTCACCTCCCCATTTGGGAAATGAGGACATTGGCTAAATGATTTTTTATTTATTTTCCTGATCTTAATATATGATTCCACTTCCATGTTTCTCCAAAGTCCTCCATTCCCCCCCCCCAAACTGCATCTCTCAATATAGTCTGCAGGGGGCACTAGACTAGGAAACCTGATTTCTCTTCCCAGCTCCACCCTGACCAATTGTGTGACCCCGGTCAAATTGCTTACCCTGTCCATATCTCAGGTCCCCATCCATAAAAAGAGGGACAAGTCAACTCTCCACCTACAACTAAGGGGTGTAGCCAGAGTTAATACCCTCATGGTCCTTTGAGCTCAGCAGATAAAAGACACTGAAAAAAGTACAAAGAATTTTTATGTGCTATTGACTTTATTTTATTTTCTGTGGGGGAGGGAGTCTGCCCCAGCTGGAAAGCTGCTTTCTCTGAATCAAAGGGCAGGAATCCAACAAGTTTCTCAGGATCGGGGTCTTAGACAGTGCCAGCCAAGCCTCCTGGTAAGTTCCCTTTGCCCTGGTGCTCCAGGCGATAACTGTGCCACTCTGCAACTCAACAAGGTGTTCTTTGTCCCACAACTGTTCTCGTTTTGCAACTGCCCAGGTAATGTGTTTGAACCTGTAGGAAGAATCAAATAGTTAATGAAGGAGGGGTCTGGCATGACCCGCATAGGTTCTTCCAGCAAGTCCCAACAAGAAGGCATTTTCTCTCTCCTGGTTTCTGACCTACCCCAAAACATACAAGTGTCACTACCAGGAATGAGCCTCTTTCCCATCAGGTTGAAATACCAGTTTGGCTTTTATCAATGCATTGGCGAGCTATGTTTTGTTTATGGTTTTATGCCATCTATTTTCCCAGGGATATCATGTTTGCCACACAGCCCTTCAGTTTGCGTCAGCTTTTAAAGCTACCAGTGCCTTTTCAGTTCTTATTAAGCCCTTAATATGGTATGAATACGGGAGCTATTAGACTAAAGAGCTATAATCACCCCCGAGGAAAGTATCCATCACCAACCTTTACGTGTTCCCTGAACCTCTGAAAGGTGTCATCTCTCTCTGGGGTGTTTCTGGTGACAGCATTCTCTGGGAGGTGCCAGGAAGCCAAGGCATTCAGTGGGACTTAAAAAGGCATTTCAAACTATTACAAATTACCTCGTCTAGCGTCTCAATTTCACCTGCATGATGAGCCTTAATTACATGTGTTGAGGTTTGATCCTTTATCCCCAGATGTGGCGCTGACAGTGGTTGCTGACATAAATAATGTGTGCTCCAAGTGCTTGCCAGGCTCCCAGCTCAGCCGGGACAGCTGTGGCTTTTTAAATGTCATTCTAAGATATCCTGGAGGTGTTCAGCTTCCCTCTTTCTAATCTGGGAAGGGAGCTATGGGCAAAATCAGCCCAGATGACACTAATGCATCTTGACAGAGAGCATTCCTGCTGGACAGGTGTGCCACTGCAGCCACCTCCTACAAGGAAGGCAGACGCTGTCCGCAAGGATGGTCTCACAGAACTGGAGGCATTTCTCACCTAAGTCTTGAAACCAGTGTGCTTGGCTAGGCTTTCTCTAAAACTGCATGTGCACACACAAACACACACACATACCCCTGAACAAGTTATAAGAGTTTGCCTTATTTGACTGTAGTATTCCAGGAAACAATCCAGGTAGCAAAATCTTCTCCCAGGGGCTTCAGGGTTCTTCATTCCTGACTTGTTCTTCTGCCGTCAGCTGAAGCCAACAAGAGAGGCATTCCCATGATTGTTGGCTCAGTATGACCCAGGCTGATTTCAACTGGCTCTGGGTGGGTTTTTTTCCCCAGTGCTTGCTGATAAAAGCCACAGCAAGTCTCCCACAGGGCACTCATGCTCTTGTATATTTCCGCCTCGACCCTGCCTTGAACTTAACTGACAGCCTTACCTATTTGTTCCCAGGAGCATTTACTGCAGGTAACATAAAGTAGTGAAAAGAACAGGCATTTGAACCTGGCAGATCAGGGCTAGCATCCGGCTCTGGGATTGAGTTGCCATATGACTTGATACATCACTTCATCTCTGAGTCTCAGTGTCCTTCTCCGTGAACCAGTATGTGGGTGAGTTTTGATGCCTCTCTCACAGGACGGGGTGAGACGCATGCAAGTTCACCTTCTCTCCATCTCAAGTAGCAGCCACACAAGAACCAGAATAGCTCCCAGGCTGCCTTCTGGCAAAGGATGCACAGGGCAGTGTGCAACTGGCCTGAAAAGCGAAAGAGAACTTTTGCAAAACAGTCACAAAAGAAATGGTAAATTAGGAAAGCCATTTTCATTCTCTTTCTGGTAGAAATCCAGTCTCCATTAATAGGTCTGAAGATTGTCCCTACTTCACCAACAAGGAAATTGAATCTCTAGCAAAGGGTGCAAAGGACGCAACAAGGAAACTGAAGCTCAGAAGGATTTCATAACAATGCAAAATTCACATAAATATAAATGGTGGCCCAACATACAAGACTACATCCTGTGAATCCAAATCTGGCATGCTTCCCCATCTATTGGGCTGCATGTCTTGTCTCACTGGCTTCTGGGCATGCATGATATCCTTCAGTTTGTTAAATGTTCAGAGACGTATAGAATAAGTCAACTGCTAACACAAAACAAACAAAGCTCCCAAGACTGCAGTCTTCCTAGCACAGGAAGGATGTCACAGCAGACACAAAGCCCTTTGCAAATAGACACTGGCTGCATTGTTAGTTCTTTGTCTCACCTCTTGTTTCCTACTCTTTCCTGCCCTCATATCTCTCTGCAGTGGATCTCTCAATACTACTTTCTGGCCACAGAGAATGACCAGTCATTTTCCAAAGATTCCATGCCTCCTGACTTCTCTGGCTTCTCACAGCCTGGACAGGCTCTGCCTGCAATATCTCTCACCCCTCCCAGGCTGGCAAATCCCATTTTAGCCTTCAGCATTCCGTCTCCAGGTGAATGGGAGCTGTTCCGGAACCTCCGGCAAGGCTGGGAAAAGAGCCAAAGCTTCTGAACCAAACGAATGCAACTTTAAGAAGAGCTCTTAAATATACAGTGTGGCTTGGGGAAGGTTGTTTTACCTCTCTGAGAATCAGGGGGAAATTACATTGTCTTTGCTGCACTGCTGTTAAGATTAAACAAGAGTGCAAGGAGCCCAGTATTTGTAACTGAGTGGAGACTATAGAAATGCTACTCATTTCCCTTGCTCTGTGCTCCAAAAACTCATCTATGCCCACCAATTATAGTGCCAGTCACACTGTACTGCAATAATTCCTCTGTGCCTTTCTCACTAGCTAGCAAGTTCCTCAGAGACATGAATGGCCACTTTTATCCCTGGGCCCCAGCCCTGAGGCTGGGGTACATTAGGCATTTGATACACCATGAGTGAAGGAGCCATGCAAGAGCAGGAAGTTGTAAAGAAAATGTTTGCCTTTCTTTGCCTGGGAGAAAAGTATGTTATCTTTGATTTCCCCACCTCCTTAAACCAGCCTTATCTGAATTTTCTGAACTTCAGATGACTTCAAATGTTAGTTCTGAACTGGATAGTTCAAGCTAGCGTGGATATCTCAATCAAGAATTTCCCTTCTGCGTTCCACAAACATCTGTGCTGGTGCACAAAGTTGAAAGGTAAACATCTGAGTAGAGTTTATCCTCCCTGCATTTGGAAACCCAGCATACATATGGCTAAACAGTTCAGTTTGGCCAGGAATCCACGTGTTATAAAACTGACATGCAAATATCCACTAGCCAGATGGAATGGAAATGCAGCCACAGGTCAAAGGGAAGCAGGCAGTTGAAACAAAGATGCTCTTCTCTACCTCCTCATCCCTTTGTCTCTATCTTGTGAAAATCTCAGTTTATTTGAGATACTTAGAATTTGAGTAACTACAAAGCCACAGATTATTTGCCCTCTCTTCACATCAGTTTTCTCATCAATTAAATGGAAGAAAAATGCTTTCCACAAAAGAAGGATATTGTGTGGAAACATCCTCATATTATCAAATATCTATGTGGATCTGATTTCCCTTTTGCAGACCCAGACTTGAGATACATCTCCTTTAAATTGCATAATAATTTTGAGAACATTTTATTAGTAGCATCACACAGATGGGTCAGCCTCGCCCTCCTATCTGGACCCATGAACAGGACATTTGCTAGCTGGGTATATCAGTGTTTATGTTGCTTCCTCCATTATACAGGTTGCATTCTGTCTACTCCTCTAAATTGAGGATGTCACAGAATACAGATGAACCTACCTCTTTGGTGACTGAAGAGTGCTGGAATAGTTGCTAGGAGAGCATCACCCAGGGAAAGAGGCCTCAAAGTTGATGTGAAGGAATATAGGAAGTTGTTATAAGCTCTATATCACCCGTGTTTGAAAAAATGTGTATCCTGGTCAGTTCTGTGGTTTAGAAGGATGCTTGGTGACATCAGGGAGGATGGATTAGAGCAGGGAGACACTGGTTGCTGGGAGATTAATTTAAAAGCTCTTGCATTGACCAGAATGAGAGATGATAGGGTCCTGACCTAGGCCATTGGCAATGGGAAGAGAAAGGAGACCTAATAAATTTTGAAGGTAAAAGCCACTTGGGTTAGAGACCAATTTTACTGATGGGGATAGAGGAGAAAGAGAAAGAAGGCAAAGGTGGCTTCTATTAATACCATTCAATATTTTAAGCTCCTTTTCCCTAAAAAGCTGGGATATAATCATGTATCTGTGACAAGACCTTTGTCAAAACAATATTTGATTGGTGAGATTTCCTCTTTAAGATACCTGGCTTTATCATTTAAGATACACCTCCCCAAGAGAAAAACTGAATTGGTAGCGAAGGTGATTTGGTCATTAAATAAAAGGGTTGGACTGACCACTTCAGCCCTTGGCCCTCATTTCTGTGGTTCATCACATGTAAGCTTTCACCCCCTTAAATGGTTGAAATGGTAGCACACCACTGTAGAAAGACCTGGTCACATCCTGACTCTCCAAGGTTATAATCCTGAGGCCAAGGTTCTAAATTTTAGCCCATCCAGGACAGATGCTTTATAGGACTCCATCCCTGACCCAAGGGGGCCATCTTCAAATGCAGTCTTCCTTTAGGTCCATGATCAGCTTCTGTTCTGTTTTTTTAGTATAACAGAACAGTTGTCCAGTCTTTGTGGGGTTCAAGAATTCTATGAAAACCGAGTTTGCAAGCCTAAAGTAGGTGGATAGAAAAAAAGGAATGAATTCCTCAGAGTCCCCCATTAATCCAACAGTTTCTCTTGATGAATAAACAAAGAAAAATAAAGGGAGGGAAGTCATCATCAGGTATGTTTGGGAAACACAGGGCTTTGCAAGTTGTACAAGGTGATGTATCAGTCAGGGTTCCAACAAGCAGCAGGGGGCACACTCAAATTAGGGGACTTTGAAGAGAGCGTTAAACTATTTACTATTTACTCAGCTGTAAATAGATTATCAAGAAACTCTAAGAAATATTTCAGTACTAGAATTAGTCATAGATTTAACACCCCAAACTCAGAAGGCTCAAGGGAATAGAATATTTATTGGAACCTGGAGTCAAAGGGGCCAAGATGAGCCTGCAGGGAGGGAGCCAGAGGAAAAGATCACACCAACTCACCCTCCCACCTCCTCCAGTCTTCTGTTAGTGCTCAGCCCTGTCTGGGCCCCTAGACACCCGAGACACGGGAACCTATTCATTGAGTCCACACAGGTCGGTCTCCTGGGAAATGTCTCAGGGTGGAAGCAGGTAGAGATGGTGTCCAGAGGTGAATCGGAGATCCCCTTGCTTTCTTTAACATGCTAGTCGATGTGCATCGGGATGCTCCCAGTGCCACCTGTACTAGACAGCAGTCCCCACAATGATGTGATCTCAGCACATTTACTGAGCATGTCAAGGAAAGTGCTGTGAGAAATGTTTCTTTGCTGGCAGATTTGAGGATTTGGCTTATCAGACTAATGAACGGCAAAGGTCAGCTGTGATTTAGGAAGCAATTTGCTTTGACATCCACTACTCTCCCAACATCTGTGCTTTCGAGCAGAGCTGTTTATATTACCCTTATTTTCCAGATGAGGAAACAGGGAAATCCCTCTGCTCATTCTAGTTCACAAAGCTCAATGAAAACTTGTCCCTGGACTCCATCAGGGGTCTCTGAACTCCCATGTTAGGAATGCCAGTGGTCCAGGTCCATGTCCTAGCTTGCCTTGAAAGAAATAGATTTGAGAAGGGATGCTCTTAGCTATAGACTGGATGTTCGCCACCACCATCCCTAATTCATATGTTGAAACCTAACCCTCAATGGGACAATGTTAGGAGGTGGAGCCTTGGGGAAATGATTAGATCACAAGGGCAGAGCCCTTACACATGGGTTTAGTGACCTTGTAAAAGAGACCCCAGAGAGATCCCTAGTCCTTTTCTCCATATGAGGACACAGAGAAAACAACAGCTACAAAGCAGGTAGTGGACCCTCACCAGACACAGAATCTGCCCACACCTTGATCTTGGACTTCCCGGCCTCCTGAGCTGTGAGAAACAAATTGCTGCTGCTTATAAGCAACTAGTCTGTGGTTGTGTATTTTAACAACCCTAACAGACTGACAGTCTTTTTAGGGGGCTACTGATAGGAAGTTCATTAGCATTAGTTTCAGATACTATATTAAGATTCTAGACTCTCACTCAGCAAGTCCAACCATTAACTAACATTTTTTAAGCCCTCCTCTATGTGAGCTACAGTGCTAGCAACTGGGTGGAGTGGGATAGTGAAGGGTGTTGGAGTTTGGTTTGGAGTGAACACACTTTCAGATAAACATTTACCCGCCCTATGCGACTTGACAGTCTAATAGGGAACCAACCCAAACACTCAACAGGATAATGGAAAACAAATTGACATGTACCCATACAATGGAATACTATCCAGCAATAAAAGGGAATGAGTTGGTGATGTATGCTACAGCATGGGTGAATCTCAAAAATAAATCAAGCAAAAGAAACCAGACACAAAGGCTACATACTGGATGACTCCATTTATATGAAGTTCAAGACCAGGCAAACTAATGCACGCTAATAGAAATCATAATAGTTATCTCTTGGTGAGGAGAGTGACTTGCAAGGAGCATTGAAGAAGTTTCTGGAATGATGGGAATGCTGCATATCTTGAAGTGAGCTGTGTTTACACAGGTGTCTACAGCTGCAAAAAAACCACAATCAAATGATATCTTTAAGATTGATGCAATGTATGCTTATAAATTGTGCCCCAATTTAAAAAATTCAAATACAGAATGTTTCCGTGACACATGCATAGTCTTACAATGCTGGCCTCCTGCAGTTTGCTCCTCCGCTTGGACATGGAGAGCACACACACACGTGTTTTAGGACACCAAATTGCATGGTTGTAAGGAGCATTGCCGAGCAACAGATCTAGGTTCAAGTCCCAGCTCTACCACTTCCTGATGTGTGACTTTGAACAAGTTGCATAACGTCTCTGATCCTGAATTTCCTGATGCCCCGACGTACCGTGTTGTAGTGAGAATTGAGTGAGAAAATGAATAAAGGAACTTGGCAGACTTTCTGGCACACTGAAGATGCTCAGTAAATACAGGTTATAATCATCATCACCATTCTGCTCATCTGCACTCCACTTCACTTCACCTGGAGTGAGATAAATTCAGAGAGAGGGAGAGGAAGGTAAGCAGAGGAAATGGGTAGTGTCTGCGAACTCCCTTTTTTTTTCTTTTTGCCTCTCAGCAGTCTCTTATAGGCACATTTGAGGTTGCCTTTCAGCATAGGATGTGGCTGAGTGGACGAGATGGAAAGACAGGTAGCCTGGTCTGCAGGGCTCCTTAATGTGCAGGGAAATGCTGCACCGTGAAACCCCTGCATGTATACCTGCCGCAGTGGAGGTGTGGGCTCTGGTGGGCTCATTAGTGACTTTCTCAGCCACAGCCCTCATGAATCCACCCTGAGTTCTTCGCAGAGCCAGTGTGCCTTAAGGCAAGAGGTGAGGCCCCCATGGTGTCTGCCAGCCAACTGCTTCCATAATAGAATATTGATCTCCACCAGCAGAGCTGCAAGCCCCACGCGCCAGGCACTGACCCTTAAAGGCAAGCCCTCTGCAGATGGCAAATCCATCAGCTGTCAATTTCATATTAACAAGCAATTATAATGCAGTCCCTGTGTTACCTTCACTTGGGGATATCAAGGTGATTATTTCAAGAAGAGAAATAGAAGAAAAAAAACAACAAAAGAGAAACTTGATCTGTTCAGAGTGCTCCTCCAGAATTCTGTCTGATGAGGATGAAACTAGATGCTATAGCAGAGTAAGCACTGTGACTTGGGAGTCGGGAAAATAAGTGAGCCTCTAACTAGAGATCTGTGACCATCACTTGCCTTCTCTGAGCCTTCCTGCCTTGTTTCTAAAGCAGCAAGTCTCAATCCTGGCTGCACAGAGACACCTGGGGAGCTTGGAATACTCCTAGTACCAGGACCACACTTCAGAACAATTACATCAGAAACTCCAGGGGTGAGACCCAGATATCCATAGTTTTTAAGGCTCTCAAGCTTCATAGGCACAATGGAAAACCTTGAGAACGTCCAAAGTGAGTAGCTTAAATCGGTGATCTTTAAGGCAGTGATTCTCAACCTTCCAGGTATATGCAGGTCACCTGAAATTTTGCTACAGTGCAGATTCTGACTCAGGAGCCCTAATGTAGTACATCTGGGATTCTGCATTTTTTACAAGCAATGAGGTGATGCAGCTCTGGCTAGTCTGGGGACAATATTTTGAGTAACAAGACTCTAAGGTGCTTTTTCTCCCCAACGTTTAAAAAGCCTGCACAGCTCTGTCCAATAGGACTTTCCACACTGCAGGAAATGTCCTCTCTCTGTGCTGTCCAACATGGAATAGCAGCAACAAGCCCCATGTGGCAGTTCAGCACTTGAAATGTGGCTGGTGCCACTGAGATACTCCATTTTTCATTTGTATTTTTGACCCCAATTAAAATTATTGAGATTTAAGTTACTTTATTTCAATTTAAACATGGACCATAATGGGGCTGAGAAAGGGTGCTTTCATAACATATACCCATAGGCAGGGTCACACATAGTGTCCTCCAGGAATAAGCCCCAATTCTTGGCCAGACATTCCTTTCCTGGCCCAAATTAAGCCCACAGTCTAAATCAGCACAAACAGAATGTGCTGGTCTGGGTATGTCATGGGTGGGAAGTGGCTAGAGAGGGAGCTAAGAGGTGATCATTGTACTGGGCCTCCTGGGATAGGCTGAGGGTTTGGGGCTTTATCCCAAGGGCAATGGCAAAGGTAAGGCCAAGCTCTCACGGCAACACAGAAGAGAAAACTCTTGGTATCACCTAGCGGAGAAGGCAAACGGAGGAGGTAACATTTGAGTTGAGTCTTTAAGGGTGAATAGAGGTTCACCAGGAAGCCAAATCAAGCAAGAAGAATTCCAGGGAAAGGGAATAGCATGTGCAAAAGGAGGCGGAAATTAGAGGGGGAAGAGTTCTATGTGTGTAGCAGAGAGTGGGAAGAGTGAGACTCAAAGAGGCCTTGGGAAGTCCAACCTCAACAAAGGACAACAAAAGACAAAACACAATGGTAACTATGGCTCTTTATATTTATAAAGATAACAGGGATTGTTATTGTGAAGACATTTCAAGAGGTGGCTTCCAAACAGGGCCACTGGATAGTTGTAGAGGTGGCACATTGCTCAACTCCAGGAGAAGCTCTTTGCATATACACAGTTTAAGTGGCATCCTATGCAGGGAGATGTACCAGCTCTGCCACATTTTATTGTTTTTAAACTGTTTTTATTAAAGATCTCTTGCCTCTGGTCAAGTAAACCCTATGAGAATGGAGCCTCAGACCAGAGGCATCTATAAAACGATCCCTGGATTTCAGGGGCTCCAGTTTCCTGATGACCAAAATGAGGTAAAAAGTTATGGGTCTCTTTTATGCCAGGTACTATTTCAGTACTTTACATATGTCATCTCATACTCCTCAAGCATTCCTCTGAAGACACAGAGCTGAGATGTGACGGTAGTATAGATAGAAACTGTCGAAGAGGTCACATACCCAGCCTGGACTGATTTCTACATCCATACTCTATGCATTACTTGATGATTCCTTGAAGGTGTTATGGGGAAGCCTTTTGTCATCTTCAATATTGGATAACCCTACTGAAAATTACCTGTTTGCATGTGATGAAGACACATATGTTCAGATATCTCAAGGCTTTGATGTGGCTGAAAGTGTATCAACATGCTTTGGCGATGCAAGTTATCTCACTCCCATTAGAAACTCTGCTTGGCAGCAGTATCTGACTTAGATTCATTACAAAGAGAAACCAGTGGCTTTAAAGTTTCTGATGACTTGGCGCCTTATCAAAATATGACTACCTGGGAGGGAAAACTAGTAAATTGGATCCTTAGTGGTGCATTTCCCACATCCTGTAGGAATCACAATTATATGTTTGCGTATCTGAATATCACCCTGAATTGTCCCACAGGGAGCTCACTCAGCTTCTCTATGGTAATTCTCAACACCCTCTGGGTCTCCCTGGGCCATCTAATACACTCCGATACCTCTAAATGTCACACACATGCTGGTAATGGCCACATCTGTATCTATGTCCTCAACATCACTTCATAACACTAACACTTATCTGCTTGTCTGTGAGACTCCTACACCTTCTGGCTTAACATGTCTCCTCTTTCTACAGTTGTGTTTTCCCTCTTGTGGGTCCTGTCTCAGTGAATGGGACTACTACCCCCATGGTCACCCTGGCCAAGAACCTGGAAGTCTCCTTTGATTCATCCACTCCCTCACCATCTCCAGTCCTACCTCCCATCTCATCACTCCCACATGTTTCTGGTGGGATTAAGATCAGCTGCATATTACAGAAAACATAAGCAAACAAACAAACCCAGTGATTTAAATAATATAGCTATCGACCTATCTTCCTGAGGTGGGGAGTCGGTGTTCAGTACGATGATACAGTGGTGGTCTGGGATCCAAGCTCTTTTATTCTGCTTACCATATAGCATGCATCTTCCATCCCAATGTCTGGGATGTCCACTAGAATGCCACCGTCACATCCATGCTGTAGGCTAGAAGGCAAAGAGCTAAGGAGTGGGATGGGACGGGCTTCCGGCTAATTCAGTTTCCTTTAATCAGCCTTCTCCCAAATTTCACATTGCAGTCCTGCTAATTCTCATTGGCCAAAACTTAGTGCCATGGCAGACTAACTAATGGAATCTGTTAGCTGGGGGGCCTGCTACTCCATATAATGTGAGAGAGTGTTACTAAGGCAGAAAGGGAGAACAGAGCTTGGGAAGCAGCCAGCTGTTTCTGCCATTCCAAGTGCTGTTGCTCCATGGTGCTTTAAGTTCAACATACCTGCCTGCTTCTACATTGCACTGTCATTGTTCTCATTGAGGCCCAACCCCAGAGGAATAGCAACTTAAATGAAAACTGGAAGAATGTGTACCAAGCAAGGAAAATGGCCTTTGCTCAACTTGGAATGGCTTTTTTCAATTTGCTGCCCCCACTGAAAAAGCTTAATTCGAAAGCAACAGTGATGTAAGAAGGACTAATGTTTCCACCTACCCATCAGTTTAATAGCAAGAGATTCCACATGTCAGACAGGAGAGAGGGCTAGGGAGGAAAATGAGCATTATGATAAATAATTGATGTTAATACCAACAATGAAGACAAACAATGGTGATAAATGGCACCACAGAGCTAAGGAAATTGTTCCACTGTGATATCTTGATTTCAAGCAGATCGACTCTATAATCACCCAACGGTTTCATCTGGAATTCATCAATGTCAAAGAACCTGGGCTGCCAGTCTTCGGTGTTTACTACCAGTGGGTGCCTAAATAACATCAGCTGGCTTCCCATCCATCAGCATGTTCACATGGGGCTTTATCTGCAGACAAAATGAAACATGATCATGGGTTTTATATCTCTCCACTGCCTCCGTAGTCCTGTGGAACCCCCTTACCTCTCTGTACCCTGGAATCTAGACCAGTGCCTGGGCTGTAGGATCCCCAAAATTATTATTGCACTAAACTCAACTAAACAGGGAGCTTGATCCAGTGGGTTATTAATTCTTAGTTGTACCATGTAGTCAAATGAACAGTCATACAAATCACAAAATTCTACCTGCCACCCTGTACTTACCTAGGTAACTGTACTTACCACCTCTGAGGCTTAGGCCAACCTATGAACTTTCTAATTCCTTATCTTCTAAATGGCAATAATAATATGAACCTCACTGTATTTTGTGAGGAATAAATAAGACAACCTATGTAAATGGTCAAGCACATTTTGTGGTTCTTAAGAAAAGGTATCAGACATGCCCCCAACCCCCAATATACACACACTTTTTCCAGATGGTATTTTAAATATTTTAGACCTTAGAGAAATAGCTACTGTTTGTTTATTGGAAAAGTAACACACATTATCTGACTTAAACTTCACAACACAACACATTTGAGACAGAGTTCATTACCATGAGAAAAGAGAGTGGAAAGTCGTTGGAATGACACATGGAAGAGCCCACCTTACTGGAAATACTCAGGCACAGGAAATAAGCATAAGAATTTTGGAAAGATTTGAAGAACATTTATGTTTCCTTACCAACTTGTATCTCTAGTCTGGAATCTAATATTTTGTGACAAGTGACTATATTCCACAGTGCAGACGTAAAGGTGACTTCATGCAGAAGCTGCAGGATGGCATGTGGAAAAAGAATGGACTCAGGAATCCGTGTGTGTGGTTGTGTGTTCAGTATCCTGGCTCAGACATGTATGAGGAGTAGGGGGAGGGAGTGTTGCCTTGTCATGGAACAGAAAAGAGTGCATTTCTTGAACACTTACTTTGTGCTACACAATGTACTAACAGCTTTATATCTATTGCCTGTAATCCACCCAGAAAACCTGTGATTTGGTTTGATATAATCTTTGATTTATGGTTGAAAAACAAGGCTTATAAAGATATTGAACATTAACCTAGATTTCAAACACTGTTCTCTCTGATTCCCAAGCCCCTTAACTTTTGACAATATCTGTAAGGAGTGGAAATAAAATATTCGAGTGGCAGATACAAAACATCACCTACCTAACACATTATGGTGGTTTTAACATATGCCCACCAGTTCTATGATCCTCCTCCCCTCAAATGGTGAAGCCTAATTCCCCTCCACTCGAGTTTAGGTTGGATTAGTGACTCACTTCAGATATATAGAATATGGCAAAAGTGAAAGTGCATGACTTCTGAAAATCAATAATAAAAAAGTGGTTTCTTCTCTGCTCTCTCTTTCTTAGATTGCTCTGGGGGAAGCCAGCTGACATATTGTGAGGACACTCAAACAGCCTAAGGAGAGGTCCACATGGTAAGAAATAGGCCTCCTGCCAATAGCCAGCAAGGAACTGAGGCCATTTCCAACAGCCATGTGAGTGTACTGTTTTTGAAAATGCATCTTCCAGCCCTTCTCAAGCTTTTAGATGACCACATCCCCAGTGGACATCTTGACAACAATCTTATGAGCAATCTTGAGCCAAAACCAGATGGTTAAGTTACTCCATAATTCCCAATTCACAAAAACTGTGAGCTAATGCATGTTTTTTTAAGCCACTAAGTTTGGGAATGGTCTATTACACATGATAGATAACTAACACACGTCCAGCAGTCAAGAAAGTAGTTGGGAAAGAGGTGGAACCAGCACCCCCAAGTCCTCATGTTGTGTTCTCTCCCCTCACTCAATCACACTGGTCACCAACAGTAAAGAATCAGGCCAGGGAGTGCCTTTTGTCTCAACACTTCTGCCTTGTGACCATCAATAGTAGAGCTATTTCCCCTCAATCTGCAGGAAGTCATAATTGGAAAGAAACAGCCACCATTCTATAGCATAAAATCCAAGCAGAGATGTGTTTCATAAAGAATCTGGTAGCATATTATGTAGGAAGCAGAATGGACTCAGGAATCATGACACTTTGACCAGAATTCCAGATCTGTTGTTGATACAAAGGATGCATTATTTAAATTCTCTAAATCTTTGGTGTTCTCATTTATTGTACAAAGTAGGGGTAATAATTTCCAATTCACAAGATGACTATAATGATGTAAAAAGGTTATTTATAGAGATCTCTAGCACATTTCTTCATTCAACAAACACTTGAGAAAGTTTTAGGCACTTGTTAATTACTGGTCAGAAGAAGACACACAGAACCATACCCTCACAGAGCTTTCCAGGGAAAATAAACATAACCAAGTCACATTTTTAAAGCATGGCCAAATGCATGAAATATAGTAGGTACTTAATAAACATTTTTGTTTACTTCCCTCTTGTCTTCTTCCAGAGTCTGACTTGGCGGTGGTAGTGGTGGAAGTGGTCATTGTGGCTGTGGCAGTGGCCATGGTTGTGAAGGTGGAGGTGGTGATGGTTGTGGTTGTAGTTTCCCTTCAAGACATGCCATTTTTCTTGGGGCAGAACCCCCTTTACTTCTAAAGCATATTCATGGCCTCCCTTCATTTCCTGGCATTTTCCACAAAAACCTGAGCAATCATCATTCTCCATAGCCCAGATACTTTATTTTTAAAAGAACATAATATTTATGTTCTTTCAATTCACTTCTAAGATTTGACATTAGAGTCATTATTTATAAGGACTACTAGAAGCTCAAGTCTACCCAGTAATAATGGGCCTTGCTACAATCCTTTATTTAAGGATGTGGAAGAACATGGAAGAGAGGGTGAAAAACAGTTCTTTCCAATTTGCTCTGAAAGTACATCACCAAAAACATAGACAATTGATCGTTCAAATGGCAACCAAATCCTCGGGCTCTCGTGAAAACCAGTGGGGAGCAGTGGGTGGGCAGACCAGCGTCCATCAGGAGATTTGCTCACTTGTACAGTGTTCTGTGCATGATGTCGAAGTCAGAGGACTACCCTGCATCTCCTGATGGCTTGTTCTGCTGTTTGTCTGCCGGTGACATTTTTACATGAAATAGTGGTTCCATGGCCAGAAAATCACAGTGGACATCAGGAGACCAGGGTTCTATGAACTAATGGGGTGGTCCTTTTTGGGTCACATTTTCCCTTCCTGAGCCTCAGAGTACTCAGACATAAGGTAAAAGGGATGGATTCCATAGCTGTTTTCCTAGATCTAAATTGTCCCTTTTCAATAATAGTTGCTACCATGACTGAGCACTCTTTCTTATGCAATTCTTTAAACTCTACTACATTGTTGTTCTCATCTTCAAACAAACCCTGAGATAAGTGGCATCATTTCCTAGACACAAAAGGTTTGTTGAGTAACCTTCCCAAAGTAAGAGGCAGGACTGGAGCTTACTGCTCCCCATTGGGTTTCACAATGGCCTGAGTGAGCCTGGGATCCTGAACTTACCAGAAAACAAGTTATTCCAGAAATGCTCAGGAAAAAGCTGATGTCACATGTCACACATGGAAGAACATAGAAATAGAAAACAACATGCAGCCAAAAATATATTTTAATAGGATTTTCATATCATTTGATGATGTTTTTAATGTTATTTTAATATGATTTTTTTCACTTCCCATCTTAGTACTGTGGAATCTCAGAAAATAGCCTTGATATTGGTGGACTCCGTTTACCTTAGGGAAAAAAATTTAGTGAGGCTTTAAAAAAAAAAAAAAAGATGTCAACTGGAATAAAGAGTATAGTTTTAGCCTAGGAGGACTCTTTGAATATTTGTGGGCCCAGAGTACATTGTCAGCTCCATTTTTTTTTAACTGCAGTATAATCAGAACTTGAGAATCCCCAGTGGAACTTAAAGATTTTGATGTTTTTCTACAAAAGTTGCTGAGTGCCTGCTATGTGTGAAGCAAAAGTGTCTGGGCTTCTGTACATGCATAATTCATGATCTCCCCACACCTAGCCAGTAAGACAGGTGCAATGAATCCCATCTTGCAAATAGAGAAAATAAAGCTCAGAAAATAGGATGAAATTAGTCAAGGTTATACTGCAAAAAAGAGAGAGAAGGGATTAGAACCCAGGACCACTGGATTCCCTTCCTTACACCAAGTCTGCCTCACAAAGATGCTAATGTCCTATCACTTGTTTGGCAACACCCATCCCTCTGTCATTCATGCAAAGGTGACTGCATCTAGTAAACCCAAAAGCAGGCATGAAATGTGACATGATGAGACCCAGGCAGAGTACTTTACATATGGCTGTTGCCTGGGGTGCGGAGCATTCTTGGTGTGAAACATTCTTGGCAACATAACCCTGAAAAATAACAATGAGTGGCTGAAACTGAGAAGAAAGAATCTCCTAAGGATCCCGAAACTGGATATTTTCTCAAGCCTCACCTAGGACCAAAAGTAAATTATGAAGAAGTGAAGATGCCAACCTCCAGGAAACACCGGAATTAAATTCATACTGGAAATCACCCGACATTTGGTGGCATGTCAGCATTTCTGGAAGATTAAAACAATCCAAACAAACAATACTGACAAAAAAGTCAGTGAGAAAAATATATATTTGTAAAGAAACTGTGGACAGTGGTTCAGCAGCAGATGGCCAAGAGAAATAGAGCAGTATTTTATTTGGAGCTTATTATCCAGACCCTTTTCACTCCAGGGCAGCCTCTGTAAGATAGGCCGTTAGGAGTCCTGATTTGTAGATAAGGAAACTGTGCTTCAAATTCTTCATTTGGCCCTTCAGTCCTCTACACCTGGCCTACACCCTAGGAAACTGACATTTATCGACTACTCCATGAGCTCCTCGCCTTCTGACTTCCAGTTGGGTTTAGTCAATAGGAACCATCAGCAGGATTGGAAGGCAGGAGAAGGACATCTGGCTTTTTATTGCTCCAAATCCTTTCCTGCCAGAACTTAGATGGGCTGTAATGTCCCACTGAAAGCTACAGGTCCCTCCAGGCAGCTTTTTCCTGAAGCTATACCATCTCTCCAGAGTCCAGGAAATGCTTCCTCTCCTTGCCCTCAACCCCAAGCTCAGAGTGATAAGGGCTCTCTGCTGTCACCAGCTCTGAGAGGCATCACCATCCCTTGTGAGTGTCCCTTAGATCTTTCTGCATCTTTTTAAATAGTCTTGTCATTAAACTGCCTCAATTGCCTGTTTTAAGTATGTTGGCTGGTTGCTTTGGGAGGGATCTTGACTGATGCTGAATCGAAGACAGGAAAGGGTTAAGTCCCCAGCACTAAGTCCTACAAATTGGGTGTTACTTTAAGCAATGCTAATTGCTATGACATATGAGCCCTTAAACCTCAGTGACTTCCATCAAGATACATTCATTTCTAACTCACACAAGTCTAACACGTTAGTGCCATGTGGCTCTCCTCCAAGAGGTGATTCGGGGAACCTTGCTCCTTCTGGCTCCTTCTGGCTCCTGATTCCTTCTACCTCCTGGCCCTGCAATATTCCACATGGGATTTCAAAGGTCACCCTGATCATGGGGGATCAAATGTGAAGGTTGCATGCCCGGCCTGGAAGTGGCAGACATCTCTCCCATTCATCATCTTATGGACAAAGCTGAGTCACATGGCTGCCCAATTGCAAGAGGCCCAGAGAAGGTGGGTCCAAAAGGATAACTGAAAGGGTTTGGGACAGAGCTGGTCATGGGAGTAAGAGCCCAGGCTGGAACCCAGAGCTTTCCCATTCAAAACCCAAACCCTCTAGTTCCTGGTACACACATGTACTTAATGTATGCATGGAATAATAAGAATCAATGATGTGAGCTCAGGGAGCAGAACAGATAGAGGGTGAACCATTTAAGTGATATGGTAGATTCAGCTCATGATTCTACCAAAAGAGTATCTGCTGTGGAAAGAACACAAGACGGGAAATGCCAGCTGCTGCTGTCTCAGCCTATCTCAATGAGCGCTTGCCCCTCATAGTTTAAGTGTCTCACTGCACATGATTCTCTGATTCTACCACTTAGGGACACACACTTTTTGCCCTGGCTGGTGTGGCCCAGGTAGATTGAGTGCCAGCTTGTGAACTGAAGGGTTGCTGGACATCTGGCTTTTCAATTCCCAGTCAGGGCATATGCCTGGGTTGTGGGCCATGTTCCCAGTAGGGGGCATGTGAGAGGCAACCACACACTGATGTTACTCTCCCTTACTTTCTCCCTCCTTTCTCTTCTCTCTAAAAATAAATAAATAAATCTTTTTTAAAAAAGACATTTTTCTATCACTCACCTCCTTTTTATTTTATATATATATACATACATATATAATACATGTATTTAATCATAAATGTTACTATGATAGGATTATATGAATGAACATGCATTCTGTGATTTACAGTTCCTTTTAGAAACATCAAGGATAACTCTGATCATATACCCTGTGTGCCTTATCCAGTGAATTTAGAACCTGCCATTGCATATCCTGAATCAACAGTCTACCCAGATAGCAGGTCCCTCTTCCCACTCGCGCCTCTGTGGGTTCCTCCCTATTGTGTGTGAGTTTTATAGTGTTAGTGCACACCCTCTGAGAATACAGATGCTAGAACTTTTTTGCATCACTACATAAATCTGCAGATGTTCCACTCAATAAGTATTGACCTGTTGACTTTGCCTTTTTTCCACTCTGTAGGCATTTCCAGTGATCCAGGAATTTAGAGAAAGAACATGCCTCATGAAAGTAAGTAACCTGGGGGGGCTCATGTAAAAAAAATAAGCTGACATGGATATTATTTCAAGATTTAAAAAGAGGATATTTGAATCCTGCCTTGGTAAGTAAAAATCACCAGCTCTCAGCTTGCTGATCATCTCCATGGCACTCTTGATAATAGTGTTTTATTCAGATGGAAAACAAACATGATGGAAAAAGAAATATCAAGCACTATTAGATTATCATGGTTATGATTCTATTGGTCTCATCTTTACTGTGTGTGAGATATTGTGGCCATAGCAGGGAAGAGTTACCTGCCTTCTAGGATGGTATTATGGTAGATAGGTAAAGTGTGCATTGGAAAACAAAGAAATAAGGTAATTACTGATGACAGTAAGTGGTGTAAAGAAAATCAAATTCAAGTGGTATGTTGGAAATTGTCCTGAGATGGGAGAGGAGCATGTTACTTTAGTTAGAAGGTCAGAAAAGGCCCTGACTGATGAAAAGGAGTGGGCCAGGTGAATACTGGGGTAGTAGTATACCAGGCGTCTGACAATGAACAAGTGTAATTGCCTTGACATCAAGATGGTTTGGGGCACCTCTCGAAATGCCACAAGGCTGTATGGCTGCGATGGACACGTGGGATATAATGTGTAAAGGTGGCCAGGGCTGTTTCCATGTCTGGGATGTTTCCATGGCTCTTTGAGCCTGTAGGGTAAGACATAGAAAATTTGAATTGTGTTCTAAGAGTAACAGAAAACTGCCAAAGGGGGTGAGCAAAGGAGATTTGTGGTCTGTTTGTTTTTGTTGTTGTTGCTGTTGTTTGGGGGGTTTGCTTGTTTTACTTTGTTATAAGGATCATTCTGTCATTTGTGTGCAGAGTAGACTTTGCGGGGAGGATTGGTAAGAGTAGCAAAGAAACCAATTTAAAAGACAAAAAATGACAACCGGGACTATGGAGGTATACTCTGAGCTGGTGGAAGTAGTCAGATTGAGGACACATTCCAGTGGGGCTGTCCAGATCCACTGATGGATATGGCATGGGCTGTGAAGGAGAGTGGGGAGTCTGGGATGACTCCCAGGTTTGGCGCTTTGGCAACTAGGGAAAGGGTTGGCTGTAGCCAAAATGGAGACAACCAGAAGTGCTGTTCTGCCCGGATGGTAGGAAATCCACCACCCCGGGTCATTACTTTCAAAGGAGTATTTGATGAGTGTCTGTTAAAAGAAAACATGGGCCCTACCCTCAAAGAGTCCCAGGCTAGACAGACAAATGGATGTGCATATAGATCATTATGCTGAGACGGAGAGCCCACAAGGCATTCTGGGGATCAAGGGAGAGACAATGAGCCCAGAATGTGGACTCAGACAGGCTTTTCAAGGAGATGACACCTAGCTAAGACTCAAAAGGTAAATGAAAGCTGAAGTAGTTAGGAGGGGTAATCAAGCAGAGCAAATGTGATGAGCAAAAGCAGAGGACTGGAACAGTATGACAATAAAGCACATGCATTTCACAAGGGCAAACTGCAAAGGCAAAATTGGAGGGTGGCCAACAATGGGGTTAGAGATGTCAGCAGGTCCCAATCATGGATGGCTTTCATACTGCCCCATGGAGTTTAGCATCTCCCCTGGAAGCCTCAAGAGGGAGAGACATTGAAGAGTTTGAGAAAGAAGTGCCAAGGTCAGACTTGGAGAATCACAAACTCTGTGTCTAGGTGGTCCAGATGGTAGCAAGTAAGGAAATGTCTTTGTCATTCACTGTTCCTCCCACTCACTTTGCCCTTGACTTTGGTTTCCTTGAGTTGTTTCCCCTATTGCATGTCTGGCATCTCATGGTCTAGAGAGTGTGAAGTCTTATTCTTTATTGAATCCTTGCATTATCCAAGAAAAGACCTAGCATGAAGTGAGAAATCTATAGGGTTCCCTGATATATTCCCTGGTTAGGATTTAAGCAGTGTATTCATCAAGTATCTAGGAATCTCGGGGATAAAGATCCAGCCCCAAACTCAGCACCACTTTAGCACCCCTGTAGTCATGTAATATCAACTGACTGTTTATCTTAAAGTCTGTGGCAACGACTATGTGAGAAATTCCAATGGCTCCTAGTATGAAAGGCTGGTCATCAAATCAAACACTATCTTTAAGATTCACCAAAATACTGTTTCCTTTGGCTGACTATTTATATTCCAGGCACACAACTAAGCAGAGTTCAATAAGTTCTCAACCTTATAAGGTATTCCATTTGACAGTTGAGGAAAGTGAGGCATGATTAATGAACTTGACAAGAGTCATACAACTAGCAAGTAGAAGAGCCAAGATTCAGCTGCAGGCTCTCCAACCCTAGTACCCACACACTTTTGTATCTTGTAATGCATTTGTTCATCTCGTGCTTAATTTGACTTCTAATCTGCCTATTCTATATGGTTTGGAAAGTAAAGCATGTTAACTTGTCTAGAGTGCATGCCCTCTAGAGCCATCAGCCTCTAGAGCTGAGGCTTTTAATCTCACCTGCATTCCTCATTAGCTGTAGTCATAGAATGACTGAGGATCTAAATCAAAGCTCCCTTTTACCCCGGAGAAGCTATGTAAAACCCAGAAGAGTCTCATGCTTTGCCCAAGCTTACAGAGTAAGTTAATGATAAAACTAGATCTAGAACTCAAAACTTCCAATACCCATACCAGGGACTCTTAGAAAGCATGTATTGAGTGGATAGTAATGGCCCAAGATGTATGGATAAAGAGATGATTAAATCACAGTCCCTGCCCATAAATGTTTTTCTCCATCTAGCAGATTTTATTGGACCCAAAGGTGACCAATTGCAATGTTTCCTAAACTTGTGTGAGCCTGGGTCTGAGAGGGAAGGTAAATGTATGGTGCTTGCCCAACTTGGGCTTTTGGAGAACTGATTCCCAGCCACTCTGCCCACAATCCAAAGAGCTCCTAACACGCGTAATGTGTACCAGTTCCCAAGACAAACTTGCACAATCAAAGCTGCTTTGCATAATCCTCACATGGAAGATGAGGATGCTGCTAAGGAGGAAATGATGAAAGTAAGAGAAATCAGACCAATGATTTAAACCTAAAGGAAAGACGCTGCATTCAGCAAGATGTCTGGAGGTGGGAGCTCCAGGCTGGCTCAGCTTTGTGATTTCAAACCATTAGACCAATGTCACTCACGTTCTCTCAGTCTGTCTTCATGGTATCATATTGGTTGCTCTATCTGTATTTGACACAATTTTACATAACTACATTTAAAGCAAGAAGCAGGAAGTGACCGAAGCACAGGGGACATGGTGGAGGGAGGACGGGGGAGAGAGAGAGAGAGAGCACGCACAACCCCCATGTATCTCTCCTGATACAGAGGAGGAAATGTCTCTCCTGATATGTCCTGGATCCCCAGAAGACATTCCTTTACATTTTGTTGGACAGAACTGGATTAAGTAGCTGCCCTGCTGCAAAGGAGGCTGAGACAGCATGAATCTGGCTCTGGCTCTGTCAACTTGTGTGACCAGAGTAATGAAAGGGAAAACAAGTTTGGGGTGGTTACTGGTAGCTACTGAGAAATGTCTGCCATGCCCAAACCATGTAAGTTTGTTCAAGAGGCACATTACCCTCCCTGGGAATCCTAAGCAGCTCTCCTCACAGAGTTAATGTCCAAGAATTTGCAAATCTCTGCTCCTCCAGCTCAGAAACACTTCCTGCCCCAAGTTGAAAGGGGAAAGCAACAAGCCAGTCAGATCTCAGGGATCTCTGCCATACTTCCCCTAGTCACACTGTCAGATTTCAGCCTCCGTGCCTACCTCCCCAGTGGCCTATGATAAAGGAACTCTTTGACTCACTAATATAGAATTCTGCCAATTGCTAGGGCTCAGAAGTCTACCAACCACTAATACTTCTACCCCAAGCAGATCTCTGATTCAGCCATCACCCACACCTCAGAATATTGTCATCTTCAGAACCACAGTCCCAAAACACCTTTTATTTGTGAAAACTTGAGAATAGGAAGAGTATTCAAATCCTATATTAAGAATGGCCAATTTGGTGCATCAATGTAGTGGACTTCCAGTCAATTGTCAGTTGCCAAAAAGCCTCTCAAGGCAGCTATAATAAAGAAACTAAGTTCTCAGAGCCAACTTTGGGTCCACCCATTGCTGACTCTGTCCCCTCCTCCCTCAGCTCCTCACTTGGGATTATTCCAAGAGTCTGTGCCATGCGACTCATCTTTCCCCATGTGAGTAATAACTCCTACAAGGGGCGCGTCAGAAATGCCCAGACAGGAAAGTCTGGCTCCTTGCCAGAGAAACCTTTCACTTTTTTCCTCTCATTCTCCATCTGTGCTTCCCTTTTCCTCCTAAAGGGAAAATCTGAAGGTAGGTGTTCTGTTTAGTCATCGAGGGTGAGCTGTTTTGACTTGTCGACAGTAAATACTGCTCCAGCCTAAGTCCTTGTGACTGACAGACAAGCATGTTCTTTCAGCATCGCTCTCTGAAACCTCCCCCCAGAGACCTCAAGGCAGCATTGCACATTTTCAGTGTTCTTATCAGGACGAAACATTCTGGAGCAGTGACAGTCGGTGGCTCTGGAGTCACTCAAATTGAGTTAGACTCTCCAGTGAGCTTCTGGGTCTCCTCTGTAAAATGGGGTTAACAACACCTAAGTTACTAGATGTTGTGAGGATTGAAAAACATCATGTAAGCATACGGCCTACCCTTATAATGGTTCCCAGGACACCATTAGTTTTTAATAACGCTTACATATAGGTGTGTGGGGCATATGTGTTTTTTTGTGTGTGTACAGATATATGCTGACTTACTCATTCATTCACATGTATGTTCAACAAGTATCTTCTGTCTAGGAAGTGCCTGAACTGAATCTAGGTGCTGGATATGTGAACACTGACCAAAGCTGATAGTCTCATCTATGTTCTAGAGTGAAGACACATAATAATCAAACATATATACAGTGACAGGGGCCAATATGAGCTGAGAAGAAAAAGAGAACCTGGTAATAGAATAAGAAGTGTTGGAGAGACCAGCATGCTAATTAGGTAGAGTGGTCAAAGGAAGTCTTTCTGAGGAGGTAGCATTTGAATGGGCACTGGGAAGAAAGGGACCATATAGATGTTTGGGGAGGAGCCTTCCAGACAGAGGGAGTGGCATGTCTAAAGGCTGAGGGAAGGGAGTGTTAAGGGGTGGTATTTGGCCTGTTCAGAACATAAGGAGGCCAAGAGGCCAGAGCATAGGAAGCAAGAGGGACAGTGATAGGTGAGAGAAGTCGCTGAGGGTAGCTTACATGGCATTTGGAGGCCAGATTCAGGAATTTGAGTTTTTTTCTTAGGAAGACAGGAAGCCACTGGGGAGATGTAGACAGAGGCAAGTCATGCTCTGAAATATGTTTGTGAGAAAAGGCTTTGGCTGCACTGTGAAGAAGAGATGAGAGGGCCAAGTACAGAAGCAAGGGGATGAGTTCGGCAGCCACAGTGATAAGTCAGCTGGGAAATTGTGGTCGCTTCTGTGGGAGTAGAGGAAGTTTTGAGAGAGCATTGATTAGTGACATCCTCTCAGAACTGATAGATGTTGCTGTTGGAACAGGTATGGGTATGAAGGAAATCAATGGAATCAGGAATGACAGTAAGGTTCTTGACCTGAAAAAACTCCTAGAATGGAATTATCATTACTGAGGTTTGGAAGACAACAGGAAAAGTAGGTTGGGGGAAGGAATCAATAATTCATTTATTCAGTCAGTACGTATGTTATTGAGGCTCCTTCCTGTGCCAGGTGTCATGCTAAGCACTGAGAAGACAGTGATGACTACACAAAGCAGGCTTTGCATTTATAAAATGAAACTCCAGTGGCAAAAACAAACAACATTTATTGAGTCCTTACCAGGAGTCGGGCACCATGCTAATTATTTTTCATTTAATAAACCTTCCTGTCTGGTGGGGGAGACAGCCATTATACAAATAATTACTCAAATACTTATTTAATTATGAGTGGAAAAGTACAGGGCCTATCCTGGGATATAATCTGGGAGGACTCCTCACTGGCTTCTTAGGGAAGGTCATACTGGACTGGAATAGAGGAGAGAGTGTTTTGAGGGCCTGGTCATCATGGAAAGACTCTAGGTCATACTCAGGTTTCCACATTATTCCACAGGTACTTTACTTACCCACTTATCCCTGGGAGAAGAGAGGATCTCTTGCCTGAGATTAGGCATTGCATGTTCAGACACACTCTTGCAGCCCTGCTTGAGTCATTTCTCAGCATGAGAAGCCATCTTCTCTCCTCCCTGCCTCCCCATCTCAATGGGCCAATCGAAGGGAAACACCGCCAGATAGTAATGACCTCCCCCTTGACCACCACACTTCTACACAAACCCCATTTCCAGGCTCCAGTTTACCCACCCCCCAATCCTTTTTGGATGCATTCCATTCAGCATCTGATCATTGTCTTGTCTTGTACAATTCCGAAATTTATTTTATGTATTAATGCTTGTTTTCCGACAAGACTATAAACTCCCTGAAGGCAAGGACAACACCTTGTTCTGTTTTGTATTGCCAGCAAGACACATTACAATGCCAACTTCTCAGAACTGACATCATTTGAGAGACTGTAAACTGAAGACCTTTACATCATCTGGGGGAGGCTGTTTGGAAGGAAAGTCATCTTGTCAGTATGCAGAGTTCAGCTTGACTCAGGCTAACCAAGGTGCCCATGAGGCCAAGAGACACACCAGAAAGTCAGTTTATTAATTCCAGTAGGAAAAAGAAATAGACTAAAGTGTTCGGGTGGGCATGGTCTGGGCTGGTGTGATTCCTTTCCGGGAGCCAAGTCACAAGGGAGTTAAGTCATGATTGGAAAACATTTTATTTTATATTATTGCTATGAGAAGTCATTTTTGCAGGGACCAGAAAATAACTGAGCTCTTTACAACATAGTATAGTTTCTGTGAGAGGAATCATGGCAACATAAATTGCCATTTCCAACTAATGGAGTTATTTCTCCCACCTGGGTGACCTTACGACATTTTCCACAAATTTTACCAAGTCCAGATCTCTGCCTAGCTGGAAATGTTATACCACAATTGTTACACCACCTGCTAGAGCTTATCAGATTAGCTTCTCTAGTCTGAAAAAGATGACTGTTAAATGGTGGCGAACCTACACTGGGAATCTCCCAGCACCAGGCATAGCCCAAAGGGGCTTATTTAGGTTTCCCTACTTTTAGGATGTTTAGGAGGAGATCTACCACTATGTTGATTTCTGATTAAAGAAGTAGAAATTGAGGACCCGAGTGTCCTAGAAAAAAATTTTATGTGTAGATACCTACATTTCAGATAACTGGTTTCAGAGACTAGTGGAAATACCTTAACATCAGCATCATCATGAAACATTAGAGGTATTTAGAAACCACAGTGACTTCAGATATGATGCAAGAAAGCAGATATTTAACACCAAAATTATGTGTCATGTGTCTAGAGCTATTTAGGGTCAGTCACTCTCTTTTATGCCTATCCTTCCAGTTAACAAAGTCCTTTCCTCAAAGATTTGGTAGGCAAGGGAAACTTGCATTCAGGGGCCAGGTTTTGTGCTTAGGCTTTTATACACATTAACATGTAGGAGCCTTGCTTGAGATGACCCTGTGAACTATGAGTTTAGATGAAGAAATCAAAGCTTGGTAGGGTTCAGTGAGTTGCTTCTCGCCAGCAATTCTAAAGGACAGGGTCAACCATGGACGTCAGAGATGGAGTCTCTGTGGCCCAGCTTCTCCCACATCCCCATTTTTCATCTCCTGGTGGGGAATGCCACTCAGCAGTCCTGGCTCACCCATCTCATCCGTGCTTGTGCTGTGGTTTCCAAACTGGCTACACACGAAAATCACCTGAGAAGCTTGTCAGAGAATTCTAAGCCTCACTGCAGAGGTTCTGATTGCATGGGTGCAGTGTGGGCTCCAGGGGTCTGGATTTTTGCATCTGCCCCAAGCCAGTCCCCAGCAACAGACAGCTGTGGGTATTCCATGTGCTTGTCTTCGTATGAAGCACCATGAGGTAATAGGCATGAGATATACCTTGCATATGTTTCCACAGAGCTCTGCTAAGGAATATTGTGCTGTAGTTTACACTCTGCTACTGAAGGCTAGTCATAAATGTTCCTCTCTCTGAAAGCAAGATTTCAACCTACGTAGATGACTCTCCAGTATGGGGATGGGGCACTTTGGTATGCCTGCAATGATTTTCTTACGCCTAAAATGTGTTATGTGCAGAAAGGAACTTTCATCCCTAAAGGTCATGGTGTCTGACCAGCAACAGAAAAAATCGAAGTTTAGAAAGGGGTCCATCCCAGATTGAACTGGTGGTTGACTAAACGCTCACCCTTGTCTCTGGGCCTCTACCTTCATGCTGCTGAGTCTGAGAGAGAGTAGTTTCCTCACCCTGCTCTTTCAGATCACAGTGCCTTTGTAGGCTCCATCTAAAACGGGCCCTCCCACCATCCACGTTTGGATTCTGATCTCCCCAATTCAGAGAGATTTCCTGGAAACAGAGCCAGCCCTTCCAGTAAGCATATATAACAGAAGAGTGATTGCAGAGAGTGGAGCCTGGTGGAAACAAAACCCAGACATGTAAAATTTGACACCTCAACTGACATAAGGGCCCACACTCGCTCCCAATTCCCACTCCCTGCCTCACCCCACCTTCACTGTGTCCGTAATTTTATTTGGGGGAAAACCACAACCAGCACTTATCACCAGCAGCCAAATTCCCTGGCAGCAGCTACGCTTTCAAAAGGGAGGGATGAAAAAATTGTCAAGACCTGTGGGGATTTCTCACACATTAGAAGGGCCCAGAAAAACTGTGTTACACCAAGGATAATATTTTATTTTTCTTTAAGAGCTTTCTTAATTGGTTCCATGCAAAAGGCTTGAAAGTAATGAGTTTTAAATAAATAATAATTATATTTTACCATCCTGTCTGGCCAGAAAGGTAAATGTCTTTTGCCCGACTTAGGTAAGTGTGGAAATAGGAAAGGGGCCTGTGTGATGGATGTGGGCCTCGCTGCAGAGGCAGGCCCTCCATTCTTGGGCTCAGATATAATCCGCTGAGACTTTTAGACCCTCAGTTCTGTTTCAAGGATTTTGTGGCAGACATACTGCCACGTGTTGATGATATCGAGATGACGGCCTATATATCAAGATGCTAAGAATAATTAAAATGTGGGCTTCAGCCTTTCTGAGACATTGCAGTTCCAAGGATGAGATATCTGGTCTGGAATGCCCATCCTCTTTTGCTGTTCTGGGAATGGTCATAGGGCTCTCCACCAGTTTTCAGATTCCCTTCTTTCCAGTCACATGGTAACATTGTATCTCTCCATCCATTTACCATGGAACTGTGGCCATG
The DNA here is from genome assembly GCA_004027735.1 of Carollia perspicillata. Lineage (NCBI taxonomy): Eukaryota > Metazoa > Chordata > Mammalia > Chiroptera > Phyllostomidae > Carollia > Carollia perspicillata. The sequence goes on from PVKM010003391.1 coordinate 54,124, forward strand.
CAGTTTGATTTGGTCAATGAAATATAAGTGAAAGCATTGTTTGTCCCTTCAAGCAGAAGCTGTGAGAGACAGGGCTTATTTTTATCTCCCTCTCTCTCTTAATCTTGCCACTTTCCATTTGGTAGAGGTTGCATCAGCCTGGGTTCTGAAGTAAAGAGACATAAAGTAAAATCCTCAACTGATCAATGATGGAAATAGCATGAGAAAGAAATAAACCTTAATCTATGTTTCATAAACCTTACATCTTACAAGATCTGGGAGCCGTTTGTTACACAGCATAGCCCAGTCTGAGCTGACTGATACATGCCCACTTTATCCATTCCCATTTCCTAGGTTAAATCTAATCATCTTTTAGATCTTCACTCATTATCACTTCCCAAGAGAAGACTCTAATGACTACCCTATGCCCAGTTTTATCTGATGCCAACAAGCTAGTTCCCATAGTCTGCAAAGCTCTCCAACCTAACTCTTAGAACATTATCACATTATCAAATTGGTAGTTTATTTATCTATAGCCCCCATAGGCCATAAGCTCCTGACACAAAAGGTTATACCTTATTCACCATCCCCAGTATCTAGTTCAATATCTCATATATGGTAACTACAGTTACCTTATATGGATACACACACACACACACACACACATACATATACATATATGTGTCCATATATATAACTATATAATAATTTGTTAAATTTATTTTCTAACTACTTCTGACAAGTCACTGCTAATGCTGCTTAATAAATGCACATCAGAAGTTCTAACACACACATTAACATATGTGTAAAATATATACAATAGTAATGGGTTACTTTAGAACTACAAGAAAGAGGGAGGTAACCTAGTTTATGCAGAGAGAAAGAAGAGTCAGAATTCTCACCCAGATGGGCCCTAACTCCATCTCAAAAGATGGAAATCTATAAGAAATGATCAGGGGTAGAGCAAGAGTACAGATGCTATTCAGTGTTATTTGTGAAGACTATTCCTCCTGAGGCCACGTTTCAGGAACTAGAGATTTCTACCTAGGCAGAATAATTATGCTCCTAGAGATGTCACTGTCCTCCTTCCCATTCCTGTGAATATGTTATCTTAGATGGTAAAAGAGCTTTTCAGGTATGGTTAAGAATCTTGGAGAGATGTAACCTGGATTATCCAGGCAGACTCAATAAAATCACAAGACTCCTTAAAAGAAGGAGACAGGAAGATCAGTGTCAGAGAAGCAGACGTAACGACGGAAGGAGAGGTCATAGGAATATCAGCCAGGAGCCAGGGAATGCAGGTGGCCTTGAGAAGCTGGCGAAGACAAGGAAACAGATTCTCTTCTAGATCCTCCAGAAAGTATGCAGTCTGTGGACACCTTGATTTAAACCCAGTGAAACTGACTTCAGACATCAGACCTCTAGAAATAGAGAGATAGTAAATGTGTGCTTTTTAAAGCTACTACATTTATGGCAATTCATCATGGCAGCAATAAGAAACTAATACACTAGGGTTGCCACGTACAATACAGGACACCCCGTTAAATGTGAATTTCAGAAAAACAACAAGTGATTAACTTTTTTAGTGTATGTTCCCACAGTACTTATTTGTCCTGCATTCTCATTTGCTAAATCTGGTAGTCCTGCTCAACCTCCTCCCTCCCTCCTAGCCCCTGAGTCCCTACCATTCTCCTTTCTCCCTTTCTGTTCCATCACAATGGTACTGTTATACCCACCACTTCGGAGTTAGTCTATGACTCAACAGAGTGAAAGTGTTAAGACCTCAGACAAATAGCTCTGAGGGAAAGTTATTATTCTATATCATTGCCTATCAATTATTTATAGTTTATAATGCAATGCCATTTGAAATGGGTAATATGTTTTTCTATTGTGTCATAATATCATCCAAGTCATCAGAACAAGCATTGGGGAGATGGATTAGCCTGGTGCAAACAGCAGTTCTTTTTTTTTAACAAGCATTGTGCATTTTTGAACCTGAAAAATCATTGCTATTTTAGATAAGAGAAAACTCATCTTTGAATTCAAAGAGAAGGATAAAATACACCTTGTCTAACAAGGGTTTCCTAAGAAGCAAGGCAGGAACTAGGGTGAAGCAAATGCAGAGCCTAGGACATAAACTTTAAGGAGGCTCTTAGTTTTGGGTGATGATCCTGTATTTGCATGACCTGGGGAGTAAGTGCTCCCTTAAATCTGTCATTGTAGGAGCTCCCATTGCCTCTTTATAGCCTAGCCCTGGTATGAAAAGTCACATCAAGGCATCAGCAAAAGCCAGAGATAGTCTGGCCTCTTTACATGGGGAAACTGAGGCCCAGAAAAATGTGGATGGGCCAAGATCCACTTAGCTGAGTGATGCAGTGAGTTTCGTGTTTGCCACCCCACCATTTTTGTGCACCTGTTCCCCACCAGGATGCAGCCATGGGGGTTGAGGTGAGCACTTCACTTCCAGTTCCAGGATCAGGCCCTGTCCTGACTGGATTAAGCAAATCAGTGTAATTCCATATTCCTGGCCTGAGTGATTAGACACTTAACTCAGGCCCAAGCCAGCCAAGAGATGGTGTGTCCCTGGCTACGGTGGTCAACTCCAGCTCTAGGTACACCCATGAAACCCATGACTTTTGATCCTTGGCAGAATAAAAGATTCCTCTTTCTGGAGGGTGTGGAATACAAATGAAAAGGCTGGAATTGTTGGAGCCATTTCATTACCACGAAGATGTCACATACGGAAAGGGAAAGGTGAGAGAATCCTAGGAAGAAAGCCATAATCTTCATCAAACCTCACCTAAAGGATTAGCTACCTCTAGACTATTCTGTTATGTGCACAAATAAATTCTAATTAATATTTAATCCAGTTTGAGGTGGAATACAATGGGGGGAACCTAAAAAAGTCTGGAATTCATTTATTAAAAAATGTATATTTATTCTTACATGTTTAAACTTCAGTCACCTTCAAAGTACTCTCCATTTGATGTAATACACCTACCAAGACTTTTTTCCACTATTCAAAAACAGTTTTTGAGCTTGTCAATTTTGATGCCTTTAGTGCTTCTACAGTTTTTCATTTCACCTCCTCCACATTGGCAAAATGTTTCCCTTTAGGACTTTTTCATCTGGGGAACCAAAAAAAAGGTTGCTTAGGATAAGATTGGGTGAATTGGGAGGGTGGAGCATGGGGATCACGCAGTTTTTTATAAAAAACTGCTGAACACTCAGTGTGGTGTGGGCAAGTGTGCTCGTAAATCACCCATCATGAAATGGGCAAATGAGTTGAAACAATCTTTAAAAAAATTCCCTGAAGCTGAACACAGCCTCTCACAACAACACCAGCTGGTAAACTGATACAGGTAGTTTCCTAGAACACTCACCTAGTGGGGGAAGCCTGTACTATAAGGGGACCACACTCCAGAAGATAATTCTGGTTTCCTTGCGGGGGGTCTCCATTTGTATTCTGCTAATTGCAAGAAAGGGTTTCCTGACTGACCAATGACCTTGAAAAAGCCAAACTCTCCAGCAGCACCGTCCAACAGGACTTTCCACAAGGATGGAAATGTTCCACATTTGTGTTGCCCAAACAGCAATTGAACATTTAGCTAATGTGACCAAAAAACTGACTTGTAAATTTTACTCTTTTAATTGATTTAAATTGAAATAGCTGCATATGACTAGTAGTTGCCACATTGGACAGTACAGGTCCAGAAACTTTCTCTCCCTCATTTCGGTTGT